>OY482674.1:7384156-7640600 GCA_960531455.1 Urophora cardui
CGAAGAATGTTGTTAAAAGCTCATTTTCATGAAATTAGGTAAGTAGCAGTTGTCTTGCTCATTTCTTCAGCCAGCAGTTTCGCGCAGTAATTGCAGTAGTTAACCAACACTGTAATTTTTTAAGCGCAGCAGTTATGTAAAGAATTAAAATTTTCGACTCACTTAACTCGCTGTTGCCATGTAATTAACCAAAAATGTTATGATGTAATGATTATGTTGTATAAATGATGGACGGACGGATGGGGAGGTTTGGCTTAAGAAAGTGCTGATGCTCTATTTATTAGTGATGTAAGAGAGTATTTTAAACAGGGTTTCTTAAGTATATTTAGGAATTACTTAAGTTAGGATGGCCGGGATTCAGTCAGGGCCGTGCGCACGGGGGGTTTTGGGGGTTAAACCCCCCCCATGACCAAATCTAAGTTGCAATGATTTTGCAAAAATTTTCAAAATACAGTTTATAAATTTTGCATTGAATTTTGACTCATAATTTTTGACAATATTAGTTACAATAATTTTACGGAAGAAGAATTGGTAAAAGTTGCAAAAAATAAGGTTGGCCAATACATAAGTTCGGCACTTTGAATTGCACTCGGAGCTTTCCGAAATTACAAAGTTGTGTAGCATATGTTCGTTTGGCATTTTTAAAAAAATTGTACCGATAACAAAAAATGTTCATTTTGTGAAAACAGTGAGCAGTTTCAATTAACAAGTACTGTAAACAGTACACGGAAAGAAATTTGTATACTTGAATCAAGAAAAATGCTTTCTTGAACTCAATTTAGAAAATTTTTATTATTATTATTAAGCACATATTAAGCACAAATTAATGAGATAGTTTTTTTTTGAAATTCGTGAAATGCGGGGTCCAGCTGTACGGACCTAATTTTTAGGGAAATAAGAAAAATTGACTTAATTATTACTGGAAATAAGAAATTGAGTTTTCCAAAAATGAGACAATTATTTTCTTATTCAAGAACACTAACAAAATCTACAGAAAAAAATGTTGAAAAAAAAATGTTTAAATAAATAAGAACATCTTTTCTTAAATTTACTTAAATGAAGAAAATCTTTTTGCTAATATCAGAAGAATTTAAGAAAATTGTGTTTCGACGAATTGGAACAACAAAATACAGCGAAAAAAAAAATGTTAAATGAATAAGAAAACGTTTTCTTGAGCGAAGTAAAATTTTTCTTGCTGAATTTGCATTTCCAAAGTTACATGTATTTTGTTCATTTGCCATCCGCTGATGCATATTTCTGAATATTTCTGAATATTTTTGCAATTCTCAGATTGTTAGTGAAGCATTTGGTATAAGGAGTTCACTATTTGCATCTTCATTTATATTAAAGAAAATGTTGTCATTTCAATAAACAAGTCCTAGGAAAATACTAGTTGACTAATTATGGTTTTCTAATCCCTCATGATTAGTTTTCATTTTCCTTATTTTTTACGTTTTTAATATTTTTAGAAAATATTTGCTTAATTTAATATTTAATATTTTCTTATGCCTCAGACACACATGTGGTATGAATATTAGAATATCAATATTATGATTTGGCTATGCTATGAAAATTTTCAATTAAACTACAATATGAGGGTGACACATATGTGGTATAGATCGAAATATTATTACTATACTACGATGTGTGTCTCTCGCATTACTTACTTAAGCTCGTATAAGAAAAGTTTTACTTGCAACAAAAAAATAATTTCTTAATTTATTTCAAAAAACAAGAAAAAACACTTACCCTAAGTAAATTATTTCTTATTTATTTAAAATCCAATTTTACTTGAAGCAAGAAAATGTTTTCTTATTTATTTAAAATCCAATTTCACTTGAAGCAAGAAAATTTTTACTTATTTACTTAAAATCCAATTTTCTTGGATTTTCTTGATATTAAGAAATTATTTTCTAAGTTCAAAATCAAGTCTAATTTTTCTTGTCTCGGCATTGATTCTAGTAAAAAATTCATTCCGTGTACTATTCAGGACCTGGTTAACTAGGTTTTGATGAATCATAATGAGTTTCAGAAAAGTTAGAGAACATTTAAATTTATGGTGTATGGGTCTGGATATCTGTTTCAGCAAATATGTTTATCTTAGCGAAAAATGTATGCGAATGCAAACCAAAATTAAACCCCCCCCAAGGCTAATTCCTGCGCACGGCCCTGGATTCAGTGATCCCTCACATAGACCACATATGGTCGGTCCTTAGTGTATTGGAGGCGTTGTATTAAACTTGTAATGCAGGACTTCGCAATTTTTAGTTTTTTGCGTATTTCGTGATCCGCAATGCCTTCTAGGGACGAGAAGTGTGCAGAAAGGAGGCAGTTAAGGCAGAGTCTGCCAAAAGCTGGACAATGACAGAGAAGATGTTGCTGAGTGCCAACAGCAGCGGGTTCGTTGCATGCCGTTGCGCGACTAACTCTGCACCAGTCCCATTTTGAACGCATGTGATGGTGTGAGACAGAGCCCTGTTAGTATGCCGACCGCCAGTCTGTAGTCTGCTCCAAGACCGTGAGTAGATAGTTTGCAGTTTTTACGTTGTATGAACGAAGCATGATTTTAGCGATCTGCAGGTGGACAAGGTCTTCCACTGGGAATTGCTTATACGTATCACTGCATGATCTATTTGAGATTTATAGTAATTTAGAGAGGGGAAAATGTTTTCCACATTCACTTGCGTTAGTGATGCCCCGGCTTTTGCTAACACGTCCACCCTCTCATTTCCCTCGATTCCCTGGTGTAAGGCTATCGAGTAAATCGTAGCGCTTCTATTCGCATAGAGCTCATGTAGCTTGACTCTACAGAGATTCACGCACTTAGAGTTGGTCGTCGCTGCCGTGGTCGGTTTCATTGCTGCCTGCCGGCCGTCGATGAAAAAGGTTTAATGGAGAGTTTGAGGACGTTAGTTCAGCTGCAAGTTCTGCTGCTTTTGAAGCAGCGTAAAGCTTAGCCTTGAAGATACTGCAAAAGTCTGCGAGTTTAAAGGAATATTACTATAAATAAATATGTATAAACTTGGTAGGAAAGAGGGCTCTGTTGCAATGTAATAACTTAGGCATTGTCTAACCTCTATATAGTCTCAAGGATAATTAAAATTCTGCAACGAATGTGGGTGCCTATGTACCACGGAAACAGCGTGTGTAAGTCATAAAGCCCATTAGTAATTTCTTTGTTATTTAACGTCTGCGAGGCCAAATATTTAATTTCTTCGGATAAGAAGAGCTCTTCCTACCAATTGACATGTGAATTATATGGATGAGAGGCGTTCCAAGTCTCATGTACTGACCAAGTGCACATCTTTGCTCTTTCAACACACGAAATTATTATTCGGCAAGTTACCAGCAGTCACATTGTCCATATGAGCGTGGCAAATCCTTGCAAATATCTTGAACGTCACTGGTGGCACAAAATAAAACTAAAAACCCAGTTTAGCCCTAGGTTGTGGGTTATTGCAGTCAACAAATGAAATTGTTAAATTCCGATATGCCATTAGCGATTTAATAGCCATTTTATTTGCATGTAAATATGTATTTAAATACACACACATATACGTACCTTTGAATGTCGGCACACCTCTCACGAAATTAGTTTTAACATAATTTCACATGAGCCTTTGAGTTTTTTTTTTCATTTCTTTGCTTTTTTGCTGGCCAACTTTAATTAAATTCTCAACTATGCCAGTACACACACATACATACATATCTACATATGTACATTAGACCGTATCGCAAAAAATAAAGTTCGCCGTACGCCCCCGCATATGATGTCTTTTTGGAAAACTTTTCCGGAACATTTTTTAATTTTTTTTTTTTGGACACCACTAGATTTCGCTAAAAATTATTTTTCTCATATCTTCGGTATTTATAGTCCGTTCTCTAAGTTTAATACACCAATGTCTTTGGCTGGAAAGAGCGGCTTATACTATGCAATATTATTAACCCTATATGCGCCATTGGGTTCACCATCACCCATTACTTAGTTTATACCACCCTAATGTAACTTTTTTAGGCCTGCATGTTAAACGCGGTCAAAAATCATTAATCCTTTGCAAGAGAAATATTTCGATCGCTTCAGTACAACACGAAATAAAACACGATCAACATTACGAGGAATATACATAGGTATGTTTTTCGCTTGCTGTGGTCTTTTAGGTTCCTTTTACAAAGATTTTTTCTGAGAAGACCGCCACTGAAATTTTATCGCGAATAGTTTTCTAGAACATTTTAATCCTATAGCACCACCACGAGAGGGTTATTTTGACCCCCTTTTTAGACATTCAAGAAAAAATAGTATTTTTAAAGTCGCTAGAGGGTTAAAGTGTTCTAGAAAATTATTCGCCATAAAATGGTACGGCGGACTTTTTTTTTGTGCATATGAGACGAGACAGTCTAATGCAAATTCGCAAGCGAAAGCTTTAAGTTGCCAAAACGTGTTAAGATGTAAGCAATAAATGTTAAAACAGAATGAAAACCATTTTTACATACTCAAGGTGAAATTTTGACATTTTTATTGACGGCCAATAATAATAGTTGGAAGGCGCTTCCTTTTACTTCAGTAAATCTCTTTTTATGTACGTAGGTAGTTATAGTTGTATGTACATAAATATGTAATACATATACATACATAGTTATATGTACGTGCATAGCAGATATGTTAGTTTGTTTGTAATTAGTTATATAGTTTAAACATTTTAAGTGCAATCTTGGCCGCAGTCGATTTCCATGCAGTCCCTGCAAGTTGTTAAATACGCCTGCAGCAAGCGCTACCAATTGCATTCTTCACAGCTGCCAACTTCTTCGCCACACATTATTATTTGGTGCATTTGGTCGGCAAAGGCACAAACAAGCGACAAATGCAACACAAGCGCTACTTGTGCAACAACAACAAACAACGCCGAACCCTCCAGTAGGCACAAAAATGCACATAAATTTTAGCTTTCACTCCCCCCTCACTCAGTCGGCATATGTATGTCTGTATGCATAAAAGCCCGTCGCTGAGTGTAAAACAACCGACCGACGCGAGTGTGGACTAGGTGCTGGTGTCGGTGTCGGCAGCTCCATGACTTTAGCTTAGTTTAGTACCTACACATATACGAAGCGAAAAAATTGCGACGCGCCACCGAGTGACAACTGTGTCAGCTACTGTGCGCGCGCATGCGCAGCCATAAAAATATGCAATGTACCAGAAGTGAAGCGAGCGAGCGATCGCTGGGCGTAAAGTGCATAGCGCAATGTATGTCATGGCGGCATGTTGGGTATGGTGGTGGCGTGGCATGACATAAAAGCGACCAGCTACTGAATTTAGCACGACTAAAAACTAAACGATTTGGCGTCTTAAATATCCAATAAGCGATTATTTGCATAAAACAAAACAAATCTTGGAATAGGATTTGCACGATTGGCAGGCGTGAAGCAGCGGTGAAATTGCCAGCTTTATAGGCAACGGCAGCTGGGGCGAGCAGTCAGCAACACGGATGGACGAGGAACGAGTTGGGCACTAAGCATAGCTAGACCGTCTGCTTTTATGGCGGGCTACGCGTCGAACGCTGCCAAAATGTTGGCTCCAAAACTAAAATAAATTTAATTTATGTTCGCATTTGCATTCCACGAATTTTAACATCTCCAATAAGCCGCATTGATTTTGCTGGATATGTGACCTGAAATGTATGTATTTAAATATTTATATGCAATTTCACACACAACGGCGATTATATCATGTCACACAGATGCAGCTGTAATCTTCCTGGAGTGGAGGAAACGTTGGAGCACCTGCTATGCAGGTATTATTCGCACTGCCCAAGCAAGCCTGTCTTCGAAAACCTCTCGGAAATCAAGGACGTTAGTCCTAAGGGGCTTCTCAGATGCCTAATCACAACAGGGTTGAAATAGGGCGTAGGAATTGCCCTGGTTTCCGAATTGATATTCTTTTTTACTCTATTTTACTGGTTCTGGTCTTTTAGTCACGCGTGATGGTATCAAAACGGGACTCGTCACGCAAACCAATTGACCAACCATGCAAGATCCAAAAAAAATATATATCTACAATTTCCTTGTATTAGTTTCCAATTAATAGTTTGAGCATAAGGAATCCACGGAACGGTTTTGATCAATCAGTAAAGAAATTGATCGTACGGCCATTATTTCCGATTCCTTTCAGCCGGCCTTTCTTTATAATAAAATGCGGTCTTTTCCCAAAGCTTTTATGGGGAATAACGTAGTCTGAGCTTGCTGTGGTAAAAAAGTTGTTTGGCTTAATTGTCATGTTACTGTTACTGTTACTGTTGCTGTTGCTGTTGCTGTTACTGTTACTGTTACTGTTACTGTTACTGTTACTGTTACTGTTACTGTTACTGTTACTGTTACTGTTACTGTTACTGTTACTGTTACTGTTAATGTTACTGTCACTGTTACTGTTACTGTTACTATTACTGTTACCGTTACTGTTACTGTAACTGTAACTGTAACTGTAACTGTAACTGTTACTGTTACTGTTACTGTTAGTGTTACTGTTACTGTTACTGTTACTGTTGCTGTTACTGTTACTGTTGCAGTCACTGTTACTGTTAGCGCTGCCCTTCCGTGGCTGTTTTTGCGGAGTAAGCACTGCTGAGGGAGTTGTACGTAGCGCTCCTGTCGTACACAGACCAGAGAGTGAACCTCACTTCTTCGAGATGTTAATCCAGTAATCGATATTATGCAGATTCTTCATATTTACGAGCACACACGCACATGCCGCACTGTCCACCGTCTCAAACTAAAACAAAGGGAATGATTTCTTTTCAAGATATGGTGTAGATTGCAGCGAAAACACTTTTATCTGCTCGTCCATCGTCTGATAAATGTTGTATTGGAACGTTCGAAATTAAATCTTAATTTTATCAAACTCAAATGAGCGCTGAGATCAGATGGACATTTCTGCATATTCCGCCAGCCCCAATTTCCACCATCTCCTCCTTTCAAATTATTACAGCAAGCTGCCTGCATTGCAAGCAAGAGCCCACGTATTGCCCGGCAGCAGTAAAATTAGTGCGAAGGCAGGACGAAGGCGACGCTCTGATCGCTGCCGACAAAGTTGCCGCAACTACCAACACACACACACACACACAACACACGTCAAATCAGGCAAATTTGTTAGGTCGACAAGTGGCTAGTTTTTTTTAAATTTGCTACAACAACCAAAGGAGTAAGAAAGAAGTCAGTTTGAATCAAAAGCAGCGCGCGAAACATTTGACTGGAATATCAGCAGGTGTGGCATTTATGTGTCGAGTTGGTGTTGTCATGTCCTACATACATATGTATGTGCAGATATACCCGGAGGGCGCGTTGAAATTATGCCATCAAATTGATTTCATATCAGCAAAGATGCGCCGCATTTGCCGCAATCGCGCGTTGGATCGGCTGGCATGCATGGCTTTGCCACTTGTAGTTGATGCGCAAATTTAGATGCAAGTGGGCTGAAAACATGCACAGTAATAACAACAACAACAACAGCAACTTTACATGTGTACGACAAAAACATTTTCATTGAAGCAACTTTGGTGAATGTGATTTATAATTATTCAATGTTTTGCATTCGCCTCTTAACCCTTTAATGCGCCAGAGGGCAAATGACGGTAAGCTAAGAACACAATACATAAAAAACTTTTTGGCCAAAAGACTCGAGGTACGAAAAAAAAAACGAGCCGGATTTGCGCAACATAACAGGAAAAACGTTGGAGAAGGAGTAAGAAGAAGAAGAATAAGAATAAGAAAAAGAAGGTCACTTAAAAACGCTACTTTCGGCCGCTGAGTGGTTTTAGACTCACACAGAACTTTATTCAGTGGTCTCAGTAAAACAACCGCACAAGGGTTAACCGGCTCTCGAACACCATGCACTCCCGTCTGCTCCTGCCAAAACGCGCTGTCTCAAGCGTAAGAAGTGAAACATCAAAAATAATTATGCATTTTGCCATAATTTCAGTCTCGCTATAACGAACGCAAAACATCACAAATCGTTTGGGAGTTAAGTCATACGCCCAACATGTACCGAAATGAAACCGAAACGAAAGAAAAAAGCACAACGAAATTAACAACAACAACAGCAACAGCGGTCGGGCTGTTGAAAGTGAATCAACAGCGAGCGAGCCGCTTCTTCTTCCTCACATGCTTCGCTCGAGGAAATATCAGTCAGTGCGCAGCATCAACGCCTTTTTTTCAGCAAACTTCGCAGCGAAATCGCCAGGCGGAAGGCGCAACTCTGTGAATGCCGCCACCGCCGCCAAAGTCGATTAATAGCACAAAATGGACACGCAGGGACGTAGCCAAAGCCACAGAGCGCAGCCACACATATTGTCGGATGGTCGCTCGGTGGGTCAGTTAGTCCGTTTGGCTGCTGATAGCACTATTAAGGAATTAAGTAACATCGATGCTCATGGCATTTCATCGCACCGCAACGTCGGCGTCGTAGTCGTAGTCGTCGTCGCCAACAAACTCCGTTTGGCCGTTGGACAAAATTGGTAGGAGTTGATGCGTTGATGCAATTACACCATAATATTCACACTTTGCGAGGTGAGAAAATTGCCGGCTATTAAAAAATCATAATATCAAGACAGATCGTCCGACGCTATCGTTTGGTTGGCGGCGGTGGCAACGGGTTGGATTTTGCGCAACATAACAGGAAAGACGTTGGTGAAGAAAGGAGGCTGATAAGGAGGAAGAAGAAGAAGAAGAAGACGATGATGATGATGATGATGATGATGATGATGATGATGATGATGATGATGATGATGATGATGATGATGATGATGATGATGATGATGATGATGATGATGATGATGATGATGATGATGATGAAGATGAAGATGAAGATGAAGATGAAGATGAAGATGAAGAAGGCGAAGGCGAAGAAGAAGAAGTGGAAGAAGAAGAAATAAGAAAAGAGGAAGAAAAAGAAGTAGAAGAAGAAGTAAAAGAAGGTCACTAAAAAGCCGGCTTGCCATAACCCATGTATAGGATTCGCTTAATTGTTGTTTTTTTCTGTTACAAGTAGCAACACTAAAACGCATTTGGAATGGTAATATGACCAGATAAGATGGGTTTGGCGATGAAGCGACGATATGACGATGAGTCTGAGGAGGTTGGTGATGTTGATGTTGATATGTGAGCGCTGATAAAGTGTTTGATTGAAAAAAGTAGCGGGGATCTGCAGCTTTTGCGAAAAAGCCCACCGATCGTTGAGTGGTTGGTTTGAGAGTGGCGAGTCCCACAGACTCCAATTAGCAACGAAACGCCGTTTTGATACCACGACTCGTGCCCAAAGAACCAGAACTAGAAGAATAGAGTAAAAGAAAATATCAAATCGGAAACCAGAGCAGGCCCTACACCCGATATCCATCCTGTTGGTATCTTAGAAGCCCCACAGGCCTAACGTACCGACAGCTTGTCGAAGAAGGGCTTGCCAAGCAATTTCATTCTGCAGTGCGAAGGACATTCACATTGTAGGTACTTCACCGTCTCCTCCGCTCCTAGAAAATTACAGCTGCGATACAGTGTGTTACGATCCAATCTCAATCGGGTCGCGTGGGTACCAAAAGCCCAGTGTCCCTTTAATATCGCAGTTAAGCGGGAAATGTCCATTGTAGCATGGCCACAGACTTATGCAGACCCTGCAGGTCCGCAACCGCTTGCATCTTGTTTTAGCCCTCTCCAACCAATGCTGATAGATTCGGCCTTTGTCGAAGCACCGGCACACAGTAACATCACGTGCCTATGCGATATCAAGAGCTGAGAATTACCTGACTAGCTCATCAGCCATTCTGTTTCCCTTGATGTCACGGTGTCCCGGCACCCAGATCAGAGAGATGCTTGCTAAGCCCATGACTCACTGCCTACAGAGCCCTCAAATCCGTCTGACTATCCCAGCAAATGGCTATCCTGTTTCCGAAACTGGCACTTTCCGTTGCATGTGGAACCTTGCAAGCCGCCAATATGGCGAAAAATCCTGAAAAACGCTCGTCTTGTCCGGGAGCCTGATTAATATGGAAGTCTCCGACTAAGTTGCGAAGATACTCGCTTCCGCATGCTATATTCGACCCGTCATTGAAAACTGAGATATCGAATCTCTGAGCTGTTTTATCATCTCCCCAGTCCATCTTGGATGGAAAGACAATCGCATAGTTTGTATCGAAGACTGTTATAGTACAGATGTAGTCTATTTTCGTATTGATGTCGTGGTCGATAACGCCGAGCAGAACACGACCATGCCCGTATGTGAGCTTCTTCCAGACTCCCAACTCCCGTAATCTCAGAGCACCCCCTCCTTGACAAAAATATGAATGTGAGGAATATTGCAAATCACATTCAGAGCCTCCGTAGAACACGATCTAATCGATCCTGTGGTCGCAGTGCAAGCAGCTTGTTTAACTTTTCGCAGAATGTCAGTTATATTAGAGCCCACCTCGGTTGCTCTCCACCACACCAGTGATCCGTGTGTTAAGATCGGTCGAACAACTGCTTTGTATATCTATGCCGTGAGTTCTGACCGTTTGTACACAGTAGTTTATTTTTTACCGATTCTTTCCAACTGAAGCCATACCAATGAGCTGCGATATTCCTTCACCTTTTGGGCTGCCTTTGCCATAAGGAGAGAACTTGGTGTTTTGCCAAAAATCGTAAGATACAACTAAATCTGTTCCTGGATAAGGATGTGTTTCTTTTTGGTTGCTTGTTTTCCCGACAGGGTAGGAATATGATGTATTGTAGAACGATCTTCCGTCTTCCCTTGTCAATTTTGGTTTGGAGACAAACCGGTTTCGGCTAATCTTCATCCGTTCGCATAATCTGTAAGTGTTCTACACTTTGGAGCAGTTGGATTATGCTTATGTGGTGACTTTCTCCGTTCACTCCTGATATCAGTTGATATGAGGATGTTATGAAAATATGACAGGCTGAAACCTTCACAATAAAGCGCCAAATCCAAACTAAAATAATTCAGAGATATTTCTAATTTATGTTTTAATGGAAAAATACTTATGAAAACTCGTAACAAGCAAGTTTAATTGGTGGCAACGGTATTTTAAAGGCAATTAATGTTTGCCATCACATTTTATGATTCAAAATTATGATTTAACTCGATTATAAATATTTATACACACGTTTGTATGCATGTAAGGTATGCATAAATAAATATTAAAATTTGCAATACAAATACTCATTTCAATAAAAATTAAAAAATCTACAACTAATATTCATAATCATTTAAACGTTTCAAAGCAAGTCAAGGCGCTGCTTTTTGTTGTTTTTTTTTTTTCTCTTAATATATTCATAAACAATTAAACGAAACGGAATCTCGTTTTCAACAGCCTGCTGCTCGACACGAAACACTACTAATCAACGCCCAACGACAAGCTTTTTTACGATTTAAAATGTAATAAAAATTTCAGCTGTTAATTTAAAAGTATCTCTTTAGATATTTAACGACTTAAACGTGAGTGAAACGCGTTCGCTTTGATCTTTCTTTGTGAAATTGTTTGTTGTGAAGAGCGGCGAGCGGCGCTTTTTAAGCAAAAAACTTCATATCGAATTTGTGCACAGGAAAAGGACACCGCCAATAGATACATATAAATGTATATTTGTAAATGTATATGCGTGTTTGTTTGAAGTGCGCAAATGTTGAGCAGATTTCTGCGAAAATTTGCCGATTTCAAAAAAAAAAAAGCAAAAAAAAAATTATAATTTTTTGCCATATTTTTGTGTCAATGTTGCATGTATTTAAAAACTCATAATTCTACGAATTAATGCAACAAAAGACCGCCAAACAACAAACAACAAGCGAAGTTGCCCCAAACCCTTCCGGGGCAGTGGCTCTGTTCTAAATCATAAATCGTTGTTGTTGCCGCTGTTGCTGATGCGCCACATTTCGTTTGTTTTTCGAGAGGAGCAGCTCTCATTTATGGTTGTATTCGCGCATAAAATGGCAACAATGTTGCTTTGACAATATTTTTTAGTGGTAAATAAATGATTTTTCTGACAGTTCATTCAACACATTGGCGCTTAAGAAATACTTTGATGCTGATGATGATGCTACCAACGCTAAAGGGTTTGATGATTATGTTTGATGGATGATGGAGGAATGACTGTTGGCGGATATGGATTATGTATTCACATATCGACGCTTCCAAACAAAACTGTACTAAGTCTGAAAATTGGGTTTTGCAGGAGAAGCTCTCAAAGTTTATACTCGATATGAAACTTCGGTTGTATGCTAAGTATATTTTCACTTGTAACTTCTGTTTGGATTGAACGATCAACACCAAAACTCGACAATATCAAAGTCAGGGTACGCTTTATATAAAACCGTAAGAAAAAATAAAAATTTGCTACGTGGTTTCTCATGGCAAGCTCTCAAAGTTTTTATTCTGTAAAAATCTCGAGTTGTATTATATGTACACTTTTGCTTATAACTTTTAATTGGATTGTCCGATTTATACCAAAATTGGACAGCATCTAAATTAAGACACGCTCTACTTGAAAACGCCAAAAACGGGAAAATGTACTAAGTCGACTTAGTACAGTATTGTTTGGAAGCGTCGATATGTATGTATGTATGTATATGTTTATTTAAATATTTTTTTTTTCTTTCATAACAATATAGAAGCGCTTAGCACAGGCACTGTGTACATCACATCACTTCAATTGATCGCGCTCATATCGGTAGTCTCAGAAAACCTGTTGAAGCAGCAGAAATCAAAATGTAATAGCATTGACAGACGGCAGCGATAATCCGGAATATCTAGCTAATTCGGAGTTAACTTGAGAATTAAGTGGAGGTAATCAGGAATATCTCTTGAGTTAGTCCTCAAAATTTTAGCGGATTAGAGCATTTTGTAATGACATCCCTGGTGAAAAATGTCTATTGTGAATGAAAGGAAAGAAAAAGAAGAACCCAAGGCAGATCTAGGAAGGTAGGCGCATAAGTGAATTCAGAAATTTCGAATGTTATTTGTTATTGTAATTGGTAGATTGTAATGTCAAAATGATATTTCGCCTTGGTTGAAATCTGAATTCGTTTGGGACTCGCCCATTCCTATTGACCATGATGTGATTTCGTTTTGATTTTGACATTACCCTACCTTTGGAAATAAAACGAAGTTTTTGAATTCGCCGCTGCGCCTTCCTTCCTTCAGCTGTTTTGTTAATCCGCAATACTTGCCGTCTGTCAGGGTAAAATTTTAATCGAATTAAGTGTTGCGGTAATCGGGATTATCGCTGCCGTCTGTCAATGCTATAACAAAAAATATTTATGCACAATGCAATTTCTATATGTATGTATATACAGCCACCGCACATACGATAAGTAAAATTATGAATTTACAGGTTTTCGTTATTAATCCGCTTTCGACATTTCCAATGGATAATAAATGACCAGTGGCTCATTTGTTAGCGATTTCATTTTTTCTTCATTGTGCGCATCGCAGCTTCGTAAATACAATATTGTCTTGAAGTTAATAAAGAAGAAGATTAATTTTTTAATCATTTATCTCTTTTTTGGTTTAATTGAGAGCGCACCCGTTTCCCAAATATAGTTGGCGCCATGTCATCGCAACACAATTTGAGTGCAAGTAATAAATCTTGCAACAAAGAAGGGTATTTCATCAATTTCCTTAAATTTTGGCATTTTTTTTTAATGTTGGAGGGTATTCACAATATGTGTGTGCTTCGATATATGTTTATTTTTTCCTAAAGCATTTCATAATAAGACACTCAACACATGTGATGAAGATGTTGCACACGGCTGCCAATAATTTACTTATGCTTTATATATTGAGTCGGCAATACTGTGAGTTCTTTAAACGATCTTTCAGCCTTATTCACTTACAAATACCCCTCTCAACTACTACTATTAGATACTACAATCATTCAAAAAACATTTCCTATGTGAAAAAAAGCGTTAACAAAACACTTTTTTAATTTCCAAATATTTTCTATGCCAATCACAACATATCTTCAAATCACACTATGCAAAAGCAATCGTAAAATTTTTTCGCACATTTACTTTGAAATTATATAAGCACTATTTCAATTTGCAATATAAATTCAACGATGACATGTGTTGGGAGATTTAATTGCTCTATCGCCGCGGTGAATGTAATACCTACATATGTATGCATGTGTTTATAAACACATTGTGCGCTATTGATGTTGATAGAAAAATGTTGCACACGGCAAGCAACATGTTTTCCAATGCTTTTGTGTTTTAATTTATACCAGCGAAACGATATTATGGCCACTAAATGCTTGTTAATAATGAAGTTGTTAAAATAACTGTCATTACTGTCAATAGATCGATGACAAAAACAACAACAATAATGACAACAACAACAACAAGAATAATAAAAACAACAACAACAAGAATAAGAACAACAAAAAGCGACAATAAATGCACAGCGAAACAAAATGCCATTTTAACTGAACGACAATAAAGAAAAGATCAATTCAAACACACCAATTAACGAAACGACAAATACACGCTACAAAATCAATAGCTTATAGCGGCAACAACAACAACAATACATATTACATATACATATGTACATATGTATGCATTTACAGCCACTAAAAGGCAAGTTGAAGCCATGATATGCAGTCTCTCATAAACGTGGTAATAAAAATCAGTGTCTTATTATAGGTTTTGATTTACATACACGTGGACATAAATATATGATATTGATGTACATACATATGTATGTACATGTACATGTACTTGATTATATATACATATTAAATTGGCAGCTTTTCCTCAATAATTCAGCATGAGATCAAATGAAATGTAGTCTAGATAGTAACAGATCTAAACATATGCCATATCAACTTGCAGAAAGAATCTGCAGAAAGGATCTTTACTAAAAGAAATTTATTTCTTGTTATATTTGCAAATGTCAATAATAGAAAGTCCAACCAGCACGCTGAAAAATCTTCAAATCTTATCTTCTCTTTGCTTTTCTCTTACGCTTCATTGTTGGCGAACTAGTTTTACCATTCGAAAGGCAAACAAAACGAAATATTCTCAACAAAAATAATCCAGCTCTCAAACATTATGGACTACCTTAGTAATATGTCTATATCAGTGGCGGACGCTTCATACAAGCCGAAAAGCCCGGCTTGCCATTTTTTCGATATTCTGTTATACATAGTGCTATTATAAGCAACCCCACTTGCTACTGCTGAAATTGCCATCGGTTTCAGGAAACTAAAATACCCCTTCGCTTTTGTGTGAGATTCAGAGATTTCTCTATAAGTTTGGCGCAAGCAATTAATTCATTTGAATTCTTCTCAAATGATTCTAATAATAACTACTCCTCAGCTTTTGTAGATAATTCGTGTTCTGATGGTGAAGAACTTGAATTTACTTTCGACTGAGCCAGGCTCGTTGCTGCGCTAACCAAAAGTAGGTACAGCTAAAACAACCAGACCTGGGTAATATTAAGTACCAGTACGACTTGTGACAAGTACATTTTAAAGGAATTGTACTGGTACTGGTACTTGCATTCGGAAATTTTCAAGTACTAGTACAAGTACAAGTACAAGTACAAGGAATTGAAATGAATTGAAGTTTTAGCAAATACTTCAAAGTAATTGAAAAGAATTGAAAGTACTTGAAAAGAATTGAAAAATGTACTTGAAACCAATATTTAAAAAAAATTACAAAAATAAACAATATTTTATATTTTTTACATGTCGCTTGTAGTCCATATTATGTTTATTTAACAAAATGTATTTAAAATTTAACATAAATAAATAATGAAATTTAATTTAAAACAAAAAAATAATTCAACATAAACAAAATTATAAGAAAAAATATAACGTATCTTAATCCTAAATATCTAGAAAAACTGTCGAAATTCGACAGTAGGCGCACTTTAGTTTTTTTAAATATTGGTTTCAACATGGAACGTCAAGTAGTCGATTGTAAGTAATTGAAAGTACTTGAAAAGAATTTAAAAATCGATTCAAGTACATTTTTCAATTCTTTTCAAGTACTTTCAATTCTTTTCAATTACTTTGAAGTATTTGCTAAAACTTCAATTCTTTTTCAATTCCTTGTACTTGTACTTGTACTTGTACTTAAATATTCTGAAAGTACTTAGTACGGACTAATTACTTCAAGATCAAAATATAAAGTATTTAAGTACGTAATAGTCCAATTACTACTCAGTATTACCCAGGTATGAAAACAACAAATATCATATACATATCTTCGTATTAGACATTGCATATCAAAACTTAATTATTCTTCATCATCTGCATTTTCTCGATTTATTCCAATGCATTCAGTTTCATACGGTAATTCATAAACAAAACACCAAATATGCAAAACGAATTTAATCAAAGTGAATGACGGAACCGCAATCAGACTTTCAGATAATGCAGCAAAGAAAATTACATACATAAATGGCTAATGGCTATGCTTCATACATAGGCTTGCATAGCCAGTTTATGTTAGAACCGCCACTGTCCTATATTAATTTGTTAGTAAAGTTTCTTTTTTCGCATGCATCCCGTTGAGTGTTTTATGATCAATAAGTTATCAGCGAATGAATGAATTAAAATGTCTACTTTATTATACACAGATTTTGTTTTTGTACCGAACAAAAGTGACATGCTGCAGGTGCGAACAGTTTTAACTGGCAAAGGAAGATAAATTTGTTAATTTTAGAGTTGAATGTAAAACTTAATTACAGAAACTGGGACACGAATTGCAGGAAAAGAGTGCAATTGGTGGGAAACTAGTAACGGTTCGGTTTTTCTCATATTAATGTCGAATAATGTTTCTGAAATATATGTATCATAAAAATTGTTAATTTCAGCCTCTTATGGAGATTACTATATGGATTTGGCTATAAAATACTTTAGAGAAAATATTGAAAACGAACAGCAAATTTCGTACACATACATATTTGCAAATTCATTAAGCGAAAAATAACCTTAATTTCATCGGTTAATTTTTTCGATTGCATCAATAAAATGCGCCAACGGCATTTTCCCAACTACGAAAGTGTTAACTTCGAAAAATGCGTGCCGCCCTGTAATTATGATCGCATTTTCGTATAAAAATAATTGCACCGACGAAATGTTGGGAGCAGCAAAAAGAAAAAGAGAAAATAGTATTTTTAAAAAAGCAGTATCGTTAAAAAAAATTCCATACCCCAAATGATCAACGATCAACAAAAAATAAAAAAAAAATAATGAAGAACGCAGAAAAGATGGATTGATGTGCTGCTGTGGCAGACAGTGTGGCGTGCACGCATGAAAGCATTGCGTTGAGAAGAAGAAGTTTATCGTGTGATGTCCGATGAAGGACAGCAAAACGGGCAGCCGAGTAAAGTGATGTTCTTTCTTGCTACCAGTGCTGACGATGATTCTGCCGCCTGTGGTGTTAAAGATGCGGCAGCGTTTGATGCTACTACTGCCACCGCCACAGATGATGATTTGGATGATGATCATGATTAAGGCTGCTGGTATCTGTTCTGTTCTGGTGGTTCTGTTTACTGCCGCTGCTGCTGCTGCTGCTACCAAACGAAAAAAGAGATGATCAACTTTGAATATTGCTCTTGCGTCGGAAATTGGGTAATTATGGCTTAGTGAACCAAAAACAGAAAAATTGCTTTCAGAAAAAGCCAATTTCTATGTAGAGCTTTAAAAGTATTTCTCTGGTGTTTTCAAATCGATTGGGAGTAGGTCAACAACGAAAATTGAATTGAAAATTATGTAAATATATCAAATGCAATCAGAGAGAAGAGTCTTCAGAAATATACTATGTATAAAAAGTTGTTTTAGAAGACAGGTTCAAGCCGCCCTATCGTCGTTATGTATTTCGTCTGCAACACTCTAGCTCAAGGCAAGGCGAGGATAAAAAATAAAAAGGAAGACACTATTAGGTGCGTTCTGGCGAAGGATGAGGTAGCGCTCAATCGGTCCAAGTTCGAGGAAGAGGTCGCACAAACCCCTACTTAATAAGAACACTATATATATGTGTCAAGGTCGAATACACACACACGCGGCCTGGGGTCTTGAGTGGGCCACAGGTTTTCGTAACTAAAGAGTGAGATGGTGATAAAAGAGAAGGAAAAGCTTATTGACGTAGACATGGTGGCTAGTCGCGGCTAGTACCGGATATTCTCGGAGGAGGTTGAGCGGCAAGGGATACAGGGAGCTCAGAGCGGCGAAGAGTGGCCAGCGGCCATAGTAGCAGAAGGCGACTAGCGTGGATGAGAGGGGAGCAGTAACGGGCCTATGACAGCGGGGAGGCGGTGTTGGTGACGGCGCAACTCCTACAGACTGCGGCGGGTATAACCTGCGAAAAAACTGCGGAGACTCCGGTTAATATACTGGCTCTCGAGCTGGACACCCCCGCCCCCATGGTTGTACACTACTGCAAGGTGCTGAATGGAGGGCGGAGCAATACCTACAGGCTAAGGGGAAGCTGAGGGGAAGTATGCCCGATCAGCACAATGATTTTCTCTTGGTCATCTGAAGTGGTGCACAACCAGAGCCAGGTCCAAGTGGAGGAGGGTCGGGGTGTCATAAAGACTGCGTAGCTGTCATCACTCACTCGGGGTGACGGGGGGAGTTATGTCTAAAATGCATTGCCCCGTTGACCTCGCTAAGTCATGTTTGACTAGCCACATGACCAGCTTTTTCACCAAGCCACCTAGCTGGAGTGTTAATATGCCTTAGAGGCGGACACTTCCGCCGACTTACCTACGAAGTCTGATTTGCGGTGACTACTTCGGCCCTTTTACATGCAAGCGGTTAGTAAGCGGTTGAGGATTACTCTGCCTGCTTATGAGTAGGCAACGAAATGCTATTGGTTGTTGGTGTTGTATTTGCGCTATTTTCGTATAGGGCTTTTAGGCGCAAGTTGCCGGATGTTACAGTGGGGCTGTATTATAGTAACACTATATTACAAGACTTTCTAAAGGAACACAAATTTAACAAAAACTATGGATCCCGAAATTTGCTGATATTTACTAAAACCGGATCACGCATACCGGCTGCTTGTTTTATTATTATCTCGACATTTCATTTATATAAGTTTGCCTCTTCCAATAACTAGCTTTCAGTTTATTTCCTCTTCAACGAAAACCATTCTTTATCCGTTGCGTACCTAAACGGTGTGTGGAGCTTTTGTTTGCATTTATTGTTATTTATTGTGTTTTGTTTCTGTTCCCACTTTTTATTGCCTTTTATTACTTTATTTATCATTACTTTATTGAGCTTTACTCTACCACGAACCAATTTGTAACATAACCATGTTTACAAACTTTATTTTGACACACCAAATTTCTGCAAATAAATCTTTGCATTATTCCATAATTCAGTTGAAATTTGCTGTACAAACAAATAAAGTGCACAAGCAAACAAAAAAAAACACCGACTGACCCAACTAACCAACCAAGCAACCAGCCAAACAAACAAACAACCAACGAACAAACGAATTTCAGATCGATACATAAAAATCGCAAATTTATGAGACGCATAACAACGGGAGATGACAAACGCATTGCACAACATGCAACAGAGCAGTAAATGCATGGACAACATGCAACATGCCAGGCAACAAATATACAACAGCAACAACGAAAATAATAATAAGGACAACAGCAACAACAATAGCAATAAGGACAACGCCACCTACAGTTCGTACTGATCAATTCAATGTATAGAAATATTGAAGGTGTAAAAGTGAAATAAAAGCAAGAAAAAAGAAATCACGAAAAAAGAGAAAAATTAATGAAATAATAAAGCAATAAAAAAGTAAAGGAGTAAAGAGATATGTATGTATGTATGTAAATACTTGCATTTGAGTAAAAGCCAAAACACAATAAACCGAAATTCAATAAGTTAAGAGAGTTAGGTATCACAAATACTAATTTAAAAACTTTTTTAATCGAATACTTGTATGGTGGACAGCAGGGCCGCCGAGAGAAAATCCGGGCCCGGGGTCAAAATAACTAAGGGCCCCCATACTAAATGAACAAATTCTCAAAATCAAAATTCAATGAGTATATAGTTACGAACTTTAATTTATCTATACATGGCCGCTGTGGTGCAGTGGGTAGAGTGCTCGCCTGCTATGCCAGGCTTCTGTTTTAGCCACTCAAAAAAAAAAAAAAAATTGACGTGTTTTTGTAGCGTCCGGAACGCAGTTTAAGTGGCTAAAACAGAGGCATTAAACTAAATTTCTGTCGCTGACATACTTTAATCATTAGCTGTGGCCTAAATCTTTCCTTTTATCATAAAACGATACAATATTTCGCGATATTTCTGCCTCAAAAGTTCAAAAAATCGTGCGAACATACCGTCCGAAACGCCCAGGATATACCCATATCGCTGTATAAGAATTTGCATCATACCGAATTTTTCTGTTGCAACAGAAACCGAATTCAAATTTATGCTGCAAAGTCGACGCCAAAAACCAACAATTCCTTAAGTGGGGTGCAGACACTTTAAGAGATTTATAAAATTTGTTGAAATTTAAAATGATTGCTATCTACGAAAGGTGATTAAAGGTGTTGTTCGTTTATTTTCTGTAAGCAAAAACTTGCATATCATTTTGAGATTCCCGGGCCCTCTAAAGCCCGGGCCCGGGGCAATTGACCCCCTCAGCCCCCCCTCTCGTCGGGCCTGGTGGACAGCCACCCAGAAATCAACTTAGCTAAAAATACTGTAGAGAGTGTGTGGGTTAGCCATGATAGGCAGAACCACTCCCAATGCTGATGAGCATCAGTATACTAGTATACTAGTATAAGGCTACCGGATCACTGTATTGTCTTTCAGGCCTCTAAGGAGGGTATTAATGTAGAGCTGTTCATGTTCGAGAACTTTTCTGGTAACACTACGGTCTCACTCGAGTCTATGTGAGGCCATTAGCGGTCAGCCAGTGTAACCTAACTTAACTTATTAGAAGAGAAGTAGGTACTCCAGGGTTTTAAATAGAAAGGATATATAGTAAAATTGTGACCAATGCTTGCTCTACTAGATTTCATACACCCAGCTTCTGGGGATTCCATTAAATTCTATTGCAAACCAAGAAATATCTTTGACCTTTCGAACGATATCCCATTATTGGGATTGATTGAATAGAAAATCTGGCAACTGACGATTTAAAATAATATCTACGATTTGAGTAATCCATTTTCAAAAGTGGCTATATGAAATTTTTTGCGATATTGTGTTTTTGATGGATCGTGTAACAGTATTTAAAGGTGTATAATGTGCATTAAGAATTTATTGCAAAATTTTTCTGTTTTTTTTTTTTTTAATTTGTGGCTTAATATGAAAAAACACACATAGCCACTTTTGAAAGTGGACTATTCATATATAGATTGCGCGTGCAGCGGTTAACGTTTTAATAATCAAATAATTTGAAACACATGTTAGTTGGCAATTATTGACGGCTAACGCTATTAATCGCATATTTAATTAAATGTATGTAAATATTAATAAATACATATGTGTATATGTATTTGTGTGTAAACAAATCAATGCAATGCAAATTACCAATACACACTCAAAAAAAAAAATTCTCTCGATCAAAGACATAATTTTCCTTATTTTGAACACGCGTCCCAATACAAAATTTTCTTTGTTTTGTGTAAATTTTCTCAAAAATGTGGAAAAAACATAAAAAAACATTCAAACAAATTCGTTGCTATGGGGATTTGTATGGGAATTTAATTTCTCAAAATTAAAGAAACCAAGTCTTCAAAACAAGGAAAGTTGGGAATGGAATGGCGCTTAAAGAATTTTTCATTATTTTAATGTATGAATTTTTTCAAAAAAAGTATATGAAACCATGGTAACGCATGTAACAACAATATTTTATAAACCTTTTAACATGTTTTAAGGAAAATTTACTCAAAACAAAGAGAGTAGTGTTCAAAATAGGTAAACAATTTCTTTGACCCCTCCATATATTTTTTTTCTCTCAGTGCAGGACATTTATTGTATAAATTGTAATTATCGCCGCTTGAAAACTATGAATTGCTGATTTGCAAGTCGTCACTTCAGTTCAATTTATTTAAATTGCTATACATATAAAGCACACCAGTCATAAGTATATATGTGAATATCTTTATATGTAGTTAATTATTGAAAATTAGTTGTTAATTCTTATGGTGAGATTTTTAAATGTTTTGAACTATTGATTGGCTTGTTAATTGTCAATATTAAATCATTGAACCCAATAACAGTGTAATTATACACTCATAACTACACAAATAAACAAAAGTATTTATGTACGTTTGTGTTTGCCATTTGTTAATGCAATTTATTTAATCCCAACTTCCTGTTGATCTTACTATTGTCGACATAAATATCGCATTTATAATCACATTGAACACAAGTGTGTATATCGTTTTTAATCGATATTGACTTTTAAATAAGCAAATTATAAAAATTATTATTAGTTGCAAATTGTTTTGAAAAAAAAAAACAAAAAAAAAAAACAAACATTGACTTATTGAACCCGATTATATGTAGATATGGTGTAGTGTTTATCATGTGTATGTAGTTATAGCTTATACAACTTGATAGTTCATGTTAACGACTTGCTTGCTTGTTCTTATATTTTGGTATCTAAGACTCTTAGACTAAGAGGAAACCCCGTCGGATTAGCTAAGACCAATTCTCAAGCCCTTCACGTGCACTATCAACCAAACCCAAGTTTTGCTAGACCGAGAGGTTGGCCTAGATCGCTGCTTCGTTCATATCTGCACAGTTCTCTGGAAATATTATAGAATGCACAAGCCAGAAAGCGATCCACTCGATTTGCTCATAAATATTTGTAAAAACTTCCAGTTAAATAAATTTCCAATGCTTGTGACTTCTTACTCACTTTTCTTACCTTTTTCTTGGTTAGTTTGCACGGCTACAGCAAATAAATAATATTCGCACGAAATGTGTCGTTTTGCAAGGCGTACCTACATGAGAAAACGGGGAGTGAGTCGTGCAAGTGGTTGCTTGAGCGAACAACAGCAGCAACAGCAACAACAACGATAAGAACAACAACTCTAAAGGCAACAATAATAGCTTCATCAGCAGCAAAAAGAACAAAAACAACAACAACAACAGCCACAATAGCAACATCACCTTTGGCATCAACACCAACCACAAAATTGTCAGCCACACACAGCACAGCAGCCACAGCGCAGGCGCCTCTAAGCATCAACGCTTACGCGCCTCGGCGCTGGCATGGCATGGCATGACATGGCTCAACCATGAATGGACATTTTTTATAAAAGATGGCATCGTGGGCGCACATTTATGAGGAATTTCATTTAATGCACGCTATAGTAGCAACAAAAAACTACAGCAACAACAATAATAATAGAGGCCATCTGATATCTGTTGTAGAAAGTGAGGAGCAAAGCGCGAATGCAATGCGAAATTGAAATATGCGCGCAACGCTCATAAAAATGTCAAAATGTGTGTTGATTTGCTTCTTTGCAAAGGCCCCACCATCCGCCTATCCCTAGAAGTCTCGATTATACCAGCGATTTAACATTTTTTTGCATTTTTTTGCATTTCTTATTTGTTTTTTTTTTTTGCCCCGCCAGAGACAAATTTAACAGCGCATGTGCACATATTTTCATTTAATTGGCAATACAAATATGCTCCAGTTGGCCACAATGCCAAAGATCAGACGTGCGCTGAATAGTGGTGGTAAAATAAAAAACAGATAAATAAATAAATAATAAGAAATAAAAATAAAACATTAAGATTAATAAAATAAATAAAACAAACAAAAGTAAAAATAAAAAATAAAATTACAAAAATTAAAATAAAAAAAAAAATAAAAAAATAAAATGAAATAAAATAAAATAAAATGAAACAAAAAAATTAAAAAAATAAAAAAATTAAAAAGAAATTAAAAAAAAATAAAAATAAAAAAAGTAAAAATTTAAAAAAGTATAAAATAAAATTTAGATTTAAAATTTAAATAAAAAAAATAATAAATAAAAAAATTAAATGTATTTGAAAATTATTTGTATTTGAAAAAAAATAAAATAAAATTTTCTTCTCTTAACTAAACAACCTTAACCCACTGTGCGACATGCAATAAGCGCGGATATGTATTAGCAGTCTGGCAATAAAAATACAAATAAAACATTAAGATAAAGAAAATAAATAAAACAAACAAAAATTAAAAATAAAAAAATAAAAATACAAAAATTTAAATAAAAAAAAATAAAATAAAATAAAAAAATAAAATAAAAGAAAATAAAATAAAATAAAAAAATAAAAAAATAAAAAAAATAAAAAGAACTTAAAAAAATTAAAAATGAAAAAAGTACAAAAAGTAAAAAATAAAAAATAAAAAAAAATTATAAAAAAGAGTATAAAATAAAGTATAAAATAAAATTTAAAGATTTAAAATTTTAAGTAAAAAAAAATAATAAATAAAAAAATTAAATTCAAAACATATTTGAAAAAAAAAAACAAAAATTAAAATTTTCTTCTCTTAACTAAACAACCTTAACCCACTGTGCGACATGCAATAAGCGCGGATATGTATTAGCAACGTGGCAATGTGCATATCTACATAAGTACCCACAACAAGCACGCGTACGCCACAAACACCTCCAACGTAGCAGCGGGACGCCGACAAAACGTCGCCTGAGAAAACGAATGTCGTATGTGAAAATCGACGATTTCTAGTTTTTGATGCAAATTAACTAAATCTTTTAATTTTTCCAATCCATTTTTTTCTATCTCTTTTAGTTTTTGAGTTATTTAGTATGCATTTGTCGTATGTTACAAAATTACTACCATTTGGGTAAGATTTTGTCGTATGTAACACACATACGACAAATTTCCATATAAATTCGTGTTTGTTTATTTTAAGCAAATGTCGTATGTGCCGCTGAGCTACTGAGAATAAACCGAAATATTGTATCGGAGCTATAGGTTATAGTGATCCGATCTGAATGATTTTCACTGACATATTTTATTGTAGTATAATACCAATTACTGCAAAGTTAAGTATAATTTGATCCTTAAATATGGAAGTTATACCCGAAAACAGCTATATCTGAACAATCGGTTGTATGGGAGCTATATTCTATAGTGGTCCGATCTTGACAAATTTCGGTGACATTTATTAGGTCCATATGGGTACAAATACCTTAAAGTTTCATGCCCTTATCTGTTTACATGGAGAAGTTATATCCCAAAATGTCCATATCTGAACAATCAGTTGTATGGGAGCTATATGCTATAGTGGTCCGATCTTAACAAATTTTATTGACATTTATTAGATCCATATGGGTACAACTACTTCAAAGTTTCATATCTCCTCAAATAAAGAAGTTATACCCGAAAACAGCTATATCTGAACAATCAGTTGTATGGGAGCTATATCTTATATTAGTCCGATGTGGTGGATTCCGACAAATGATCAAAGTATCATCAGTATTATGCAACTGCCAAATTTCAAGTCGATATCTCAAAAAATGTGAGCCTCATAACCATTCCGGTTTGAAAAAAGAGAAGAATTTTTGTCGTATGTGCTATCATAAACAGGTATTGGTGCTCAGACGTCACATACGACAAAAGCATACTGAATGAAAAGTCGTTTATCTCCCATAATTCTAAAGATATCCAACTTTTGCAAATTGCAAGTCAAAATATATAATACTCTCTACAGTTCGTCCAAATAACAGAAAAATCTCTTGTACAGTTTTTGAGAATTTCCAATTTAAACTTCAAAGTCGATTTTCTCGAAACTATTTTTTGCTACATACGACATTCGTTTTCTCAGGCGACGAAAAGGGCAGCGGGGCACGCATGCGCGTCACCACGAAGTGTTGCAATTGCAGAAAACTCAGAGGTGGCCCTGGCAAAGTAGGTACTCGTTTTTTTGTACAGCAATATACGAAGCGAAGATTTTCCTTTTTGAATCAAACAAGGTGCAGAAATGTGCGAGTGAAGTGTAATAATTGTGTTTATGCATATTGTCTTTTTTTTGCTTTTTGCATTGGCAACCACAAATTCCACAGCTTCCCTGGTGTGTATGAATGGCAAAACGTCAATGGAAGAGGCGGAATGTAGCCAGTTTAGGGTTCTTTGTAACAAAAACAGAAACAAACACACTAACTCAGAATCACACGGCGCATCACATGTTAAATTGTTGGGCGTTTATGTGACGACGCGTGCGCATGCGTGCATAAAGCAAATTTCACGCAAATCAAAATGTCATAAATATGTACATATATGCATATGGAGCTTATGCGGATTATGTCACTTATGTAGGCAGCCCTACGATCATCAACAACAACTAACACAGATATATATAGGCATACATACATACATACAACAATAAGCCGATATTACGGCTCAGACAATCTCATTTAAATGAATTGAATATGATACTGATGACAATGAGTCGCGATCTCGTGGACGTTGCATTGGTGGTGGTGATCGTGGTGTTGGCTTTTGCTGCCATTAGACCGGGCACAGTTCATAACAAGCGCCAAATTGGTTAGATTTCAACATGTCATCGCAGACAATGCATTTTTTTCTCTAAACAGCAGAATAATGCGACTAACTAGAATTCTTTCTCACAGTGTCACTACCAGATTTCGGCATATCCAAATGAGGACAAGTCTGCACGATGTGGGCTCTATCTCTGTCGCAATTTGAGCTCTACAATCTGTTTCACTAAAATGTACGCATGGGATCTGATGAAGAAAACACTTGATTTATATTGATCCAATTTTGGTTCGGTTTTAATTCAGGAAATTACCAAAGAAGAGCCAGATCGGTGTTACCCATCCTCAGGTAGCGTTTCGATCTATACCGATGGCTCTAAACTGGGCAACAAAGTTGGAGGCGGAGTCTTTTCACAAGACTTCATACTGCAGCTCTCTTGCAGGTTACCGGATCACTGCAGCGTATACCAGGCTGAAGCTTCAGCTATACTGGAAGCTGTTCACCACATGGGACATGATCCTGTCCACAAGGATTTCTTCATCTTCAGCGGCAACCAAGCGGCAATTAAGTCTTTTGTCTCCCACTCGTTCAATTCTGAACTTAAACTAGACTGTCGCCGATCTCAACAGTAGATAGCTAAACAGACCTGTTCTACCTCTTTTAGGTCCCGGAATACAGGGATATCGATGGTAACTACCGAGCAGGTTCTTTCTTACAAAGAACGCACGGTATGCCGTTTACAACACTCTAGCTACAGCTTAAACAGCACATCTATAAACTGGCGAGTGATAGATGGCAACAGAACCCAGTATGTCCTATAACAAAGCAAACCTAGCCAAAATGAGATTATCTCGTCAAATATATACCCTAGGTAGAGAGGAAATGTCGGATCTGGTAGGAGTACTCACAGCACACTGCCTCATCGGGAAACATGCAGAGAGGGTAGGTGCACCCTACCGTAGATGACCAAAGATGATGAGGAAGAGGAGACAATCAAACGCTCCATTTGCAACTGCCCGGGTGTTAATGGCGCCAGACTACGCTTTCTTGGTACTTCTTTCATGGATAGCCTACGTAAGGTCGCGGACGTCGACGTAAAGGACCTGGTGAACTTCATTCAGGGTTTCAACGCTAAAAAAGAAACACGAAATAACAATTACTGTCGGTCCGTTCCCTACATCTGCTACTGCATGCAAGCAAGCACGCAGTCAAGTGAGTTCATGCTCGAGCTCATCCACTTCTCTGAGCAAATAATTCTAGAAAAGAATAAACCCTAAGCACTTGTGACCGACCAACACTTTTTCTGCACTTGGCCATTTGTCTTTATTTGCTGGCTTTTACCAGCCAAAGCAGGCAATAATAAAGGATTTTAATTGCGGAGGAGCTACAGAACACAAGCAGCTCAACCAAATCAATGGCTACTAAACAAAAAAAAAAACAACAGCTTGAAAAAACGATCGAAAAAGCAAGCTCAAATGGCTGCCTGTATATATACATATGTATGGGGATGTATAAGATAGATAGACGAACGCCATGACACACATGGGAGCGACTGACACCAATGGCAGGCGGCAAATTGAATTAAAATGCGTGTTGAACGCACAACTCCCACATGTTACTCCATCTACGAGCACTTACGCATGTGGAAGTGCATGTGCGTGTTTGTGCATGTGTGCGTATAGATAAAAACACTTCCGTTTCCGTTTGTTATAAGCGTTGCGGCAATAAATGGATAAAATATGTGCCGCAGTGGCCATTGTGTATTTAAGCGGCATGTAGAGGCGCCTTGGAGGCAGGAGGTTGGTGGCTGACGTGCGGCAGTGTTTTCTGGTGACTGAGTGAGTCTTTCTTCATACATACTGGCCACATGTACTACTGGATACTGACTACTGGATAATGGCAATCGTAGCAATCGTTAAATACAAATGGTACTTTTGCAGCAATTAAAAATGACAAAATGTCGTCGGCGCACAACTGCAGTAGAAACAATAGCAACAACAATAACAGTGGACAACAGCAGCAATAAGCTTGATACAACAGAAATAAAAATATAAAAAGGAAGTATTGCAGAAGAATTTTTGTTCTAAAAGCCACGCGATTAATGCAGAGCGATGCAAAAGTTTGGCCTTTTTTTTTAAAGACGTCATACAAAGGGTCAGAATTTAAATATTTTTCTAAGCAATTTTTTAAATAGATGTGCAATGGAAATATCCATGAATCAAGCTGCGGAAAACGCTTTTAAATTGAGCCATGCAGACCAGTCCAACCAGGCCAATTTGAAACGAAGAAAATATTTGTGCATGTTGGATTTCGAGAGCTGCTCTTCCTAAAAAAAACTTTGAATACTGTCTTATGAATAAATATATTTCTCCAAAGTCCCTTTTGTCAACATCTGGGTCCTTTGTTAAGCACCTAGAGTCCTAGCGCTAGATGTCGCTAAGATAAATATTTTTTCTATATTCTGTCTTTATGGTCCGATTCCCAAGTTTGATAGACCAGTATTTATGCCAGTACTTAGTTTATACCGCCCTAATTTACCTCTTTTATGTATGCATGTTAAACGTAGTCAAAAAAGTTTAATCTTTTTCAAAAGAAGTATTTCCATCGCTTCAGTAGAACTGTAAATAAAACACATTTAACATTCCAAAGAGATTTAGTTTTTCGCTTCTTGTGGTGTTTGGGGTTCTTTTTACAAAGATTTTCTCTGAGGAGACTCCTACTGAAATTTGTTGGCGAATAATTTTCTGGATCAATTTAGCCCTCCAACGACCTTAAAAATACTGTTTTTATTCCTAACTATCTAAAAAAGGCGTCAAAATATTCCTTTTGTAGAGGTGTACGGTGGACTTTTTTTGGCCCATTTAATGCCAGACGTCCTAATGTACACATAGCTGAACCAGCATATTCAAACATTTTCTTCAAATTTCAAACGCAGCAAATGTCATCTGAACTGTAAAAATCTGCACATTACATAGTGACTGAGACTGTCTGTCGCATCGAACAAGTGCATGTAATGACGATATTCAAACGACGAAAACTGCAACGATGACTAACTATGTACTACATAGCAATGTACAACAAAAGCACTAAAAACTAACTAACAATAAAAGAAAATCTGTTTGTTTGCTCGTTTTGGATTCGAGCGAATAATACCAAAAGCAATTAAAACGGATTAAAAGACAACCAAACTGATTTATTGAGGCGTATGGTAAACAATTGAAATACTTGACCACGCAGCAGCGTCCGAGCAAGAGAGTACGCCAGCCAACCACCCAACCACCCGACCCTACGATCGCTCAACTTTTAAAGCGCAGAGTTGCAGCGCTTCGTGGAAGGGCAACCGAAACGCTCCTCTCTACCCACCCACCCCAATACGTCCACGTTACTTGTGTGTTTGAATAATTTTAAGTGCAATAATTGCGCATTGAAGCAATTTAGAAGAATCGTTTTACGCCAAACTATCAATACGAAAATATTCTAATTGAAAGCAGTAGAACGCGGTGAACTGCGGCTATACCGAAGATTTTATAGCCCAATCGTGCTTGGGGCGGGGAATGAAATGTTACATGGTCTGTATTGCCTCTATCAACCTTCAAAATGCTATTTTTTGCACTTTCTAAAAACGTGTCAAAACGACCGCTTCGTGGCGGTGTTGGAGGGTTAAAGTATTCTACGAAATAAAAGCCTGCGCAATTTTACTGTATGTTTCCTACGACGTATTTTTTACGATAAACATTTTAACAATTTTTTCTTGTTGGCCTCAGGGAGCACAACGGTTGGGTGAGGAGGGGAGTTTACTATGTGGATAGTGCCATTTCTTTTCTGTGTGGGAATTATTTCGCAGCTATATATACAAATGAATATATGCCAACTGGGTATATAAAACAATAAAGCATATAAAGCAAGCTCGGAACATCACAGACCAATGTACATACACACATTCATGTGTTTGTATTGCAATTTGGAAAAAGTGTTGGTCCGATTTTTGTCGCATAGAAAATGGGATTTTGTGAGCGCGTATTTAGAATTTATATCCGCATACATGGCACATAAATCTGCTGCTAACAATACTACGCTATACTGTACTAAAACAGCAACAAGAACAGCAACAAGAACAGCAACAAATAATTGTATCAAAAAGACTGATGGCCCAGATGGAAGCACAAACACACACACAAAAAAAAAAAAAACATACACATACAGGCAAGTGTTGCTGCAACAATTTGTTGTTGTTGTTGTTTAGTAACTTAATCACATATCAGAACAGAATGTCGCAATATGCGGCAATTGCAAGCGATTTGCTTTCGGATTCCAGCATTTATTCAATGTACGTGCAACGGACAAATGTGGCAATATCGCATACGTCTAGGCAGGGTAGTCCTTATTTTGAATAAATCAAAAAATCAATTGGCAATTTCCTGCTTTACTGCGTGTCGCTAATTAGGGCCGCTCATTCAAAAACACATATGACTGGCAAAAAACGATTTTCACATAAAACCAATTGCTCTGCTCAAAATCGCTCGGCTGTTATTGAGTTATTCATGGACATATTTAAAATTTTTTTGTAAACTAAGGACTGCCCTAATGCATTCACTCATGTGGGTGTATGTTTGCAAGGTTGGAGCTATGTCAGAGTGGGTTGGTTAACTGCAAAAATTTTGTTTGTTACAACGTTTATAATTGCTTGTAGGATTTGTAGCTCAGCGATTATTGTTTTTGCATTTCTGCCATTTTTATTGTATGTAGCTCATGTATGTTTGTATGTACATACTATTGACCGCCGCCATATTTTACGACACGAAAGAGAGACATACAGACACATTGGCGATAGCAAATACAAAATGAATTGCTGCAACATCTGTGGTCACCAATTGATAAATACACACACACAAACACACTCCCATAATCGCACCAAACAATCTAAGCCTTATTTAAGAATTAAAACAGGAGATTGAATGGCTTAGGAAATAAGGCCTGAAAATTAGGTATAAGGCTAGCAAATTTGTATGGCGTAAAGCTTAAAATAAGGCTGATTTTCCTGTGTTGATGTCTGTATTGTATATTTTTATTTTATTTAAAAATTAAGTTCATGTTATTTTGTTGAAAATTGAAAATTCAATAATACAATTTTTATTTTTTTGATACACCAAAATTTCAAAGAATAAAAGATAAAGTATTTAACAAATAATTGAAAGTAATTACTTAACAAAGTAATTCCTACATATACTCCCCAAAAATGTATAGTATTTTTAATTATATTTATAAATTCAAAAATTGATGTTATTTGGTATCAAATGAAAAATCTAATAATACAAATTTTATTTTTTTTGATATTCATAAATTTCAAAGAGAAAAAGAAAAAAGAATATTTAACAATAATTGAAAGTAATTATTTAAAAAAGTAATTCCTACAATGTCATCAGACCATAAGGAGTTTTCTCTCTCTGAGAGCACACCTTATTCCAAAGGCTTACTCGCCATGCGAAATAAGGCCTAGATAATTATTATAGAGTTAGAAGCAGACAGAGTGAGTGCATAACAGAAGCAGCGCTGCCAGCGTACTCTTTGTTTAGACCTGATTTGTCAACAATAAGCAAAACTTTTTTGCAGGGTAATCACACACACAAACATGCATACATACTCTCATATTCGTATGCGTTAAATGAACGAGTTAAAAGTAAATCTTCATTAGATTCGCACAACAAAGCATTACAACAATGAAAAAAAAAAATTGCAAAAAGTATGGCAACTCTTTCTCTTTTCTGTCTCACTTTTTACCATTCAAGTTTTTCTGGCTTTCAATTTGATTTACATTGAATTGTAGCCCATTTACCAAAGTAATTGATGACAATTTTCACCATTAAAATTCATTAAAGGCCTCAGCCGGACAATCTTCTAAGCCACGACCAGTGTTATCAATTTTTTTTGGCTTTAAAGAAATATAGCAGCGATTTTGTTTTTCAATGAAATGCCAATTTTACATGTCCGATCATGAGTAGGTATTAGAAGGCTGCACGAATGGATTCGAAACGGCCAACAAAATATTCGCGGCCGTCCAATTACAGTACCTACTTGTTTCTGTCGTTTTAGAATAAACGCAAGTAGAGCACAACCATAAACAGAACCAATACAATTACTTATTCGTATCGACAATTACATGACCTTAAAAAGGTTCTGCAAATAGTGTACACTACTGGCGAATACTTCGAATATAATCGAAATATATGTATGTACATACATACATATTTTCATAAACACACATCCAGACGTTGTATTCAGCAAAATTACGCTGCTAGTGTGAGTGTGTGTATGTGCATATGCATACACACTAGGGCGGGTCGATTAGTAGGGACCAAAAAAAATTAATGGACACATCGCAATTATAAAAATTTGGGTAATTTCAAGCTTTTTTGCCCAAGAAACCATATGTGTAAAATAAATTTCGAACCAGAGCTTTTTACGATCTACATATTTCCAACTGTTCTATATATTTTAAAATAACTCGGTAACCAATACTTCGATTCTTTTGATTTTTTCGGCATTAGTTAGGAAACTTATTTGGCATATTAAGGTGGTTTTATGAAGGAAATAAAGTTCTCCCGAAATTTCTTTCTCCTTTTATATCAGTGATGATACATAATTTTTTTCAAAGTCCTTAATGAACAAGAAAAACATTTCTTATCATTAAAAAATGGAACATATGTTTGTTGGGCTTTTATTTTTTGGTCCACCTTAGTGCCATATGCACATTAAATAAACAAACAAACCAAAGAAGCAACAAGGTTTTGCGAATACTTCATAACATGGTTATTATTATGTTCTATTCTATCGTGGCGAATAGTGTACACTAATCGCTCCAACAGGGCAAATAGAAATGGTATTTGTATTCCAAATGAAAAGTATGGGTTATATTCGTATCTGCATTGAAATTGTGCTGTGACTAATTGTACAATGCATAGAGTATTCGAAAATATAGAAGAGGCAAATGGTGTTGTGCAGAGGTCTAGTACTCTGAAAAAAATACCCGTAGTTAAATCAACAACTTTCCGCTGTTGAATCTCCGTCTTTGATTCAACAGCAAAAGTATTTGTTTTAACGGCAAAGTTTTTGATTCAACAACTTTCCATAGTTAATTCAAAGACGGGCGTTTTTGATTCAAAAACTCCCTTGCTGTTGAAAAATTTTGAAGTAAATAAAAAATAGAAATTTTTTTTTTCCAAACTTAAATTTTCGGGAAAAATTTATACGTATGTACATATATGTATGTACATGCAATATATAATTACAAATAAAGGTAAGTCACAATAATAATATTTATATATTATTATAATATATTAATATTATATGTACATATGTACGTTTAAAAATACATATATGTATTTTGTATTTTCAGATTAAATATGTTTGATTATCCCGTTTTTCCGATAGCGAGCAATCGAGGTAAAACGAGCAAACGAGGTAAAACTTGTCGGCGATGATTGCGCAGAAACCTACAAATATGGCGGTCGGAAAACAATGTAAGTTAATATAAAGAATGTGTTATGAAATAATAAAATAAAATCACTTGTGTTTAAGTGTTTGTGTGTGTAAAAAGCCCTACAGACAGTGATAGTCATTTGATATATCATTTGAGGTGCAGGATTGATGGATATTTCTGCCACTACTGCCTACAAGTTTCCATAATCTTTATATTGGCGGTGTGAAAATGTGATGCACACCTTTGTGGGCGGTCTCTTTCCACGCATCGTGTTGTTCAAATGATGCATCAAATGACCATCACTGAATGGAAAAAGTTTGTTTGGTGAAACCGGGCCTTAGTATTAATATTACTATGTATGTATGTAAACAGATATTATATAAAAAAAACTAAATAAAATAATATCTATTATATTAAAAAAAAATTACTATTGTTTACAATTTTTTGACGTTAACTTAAATGCGTAAGTATTTGCTTCAATGGTGCCCATTTTTGGACCAAAAACTTTTGCAGTTAATTCAAAAGCAAAAGTTGTTAGCTTAAATACGAACACTATATAAATCAACAGTGCTCGCATTTGGACTAAAAATGTTTGCTGTTAATTCAAAAGCAAAAACTGTTAACTTAAATGTAAAAGTATTTCTTTCAACAGTTTCCGTTGTTAACTTAAATACGAAAAGTATTTGAATCAAAAACGCTCGCATCTTTGAAACAACAACGGAGCGTTGTTGGGCACATTTCAACTGCGGAAAGTTGTTCATTTAACTGCAAAAGTCTTTGTATTTACAACGTTTTTTTTTTCAGAGTAGGTATATAAATCACTTAAATTTGTAGCATACGATCTCCGGAAGGCTTTGCCAAAGAAATGGCATGGAAGTGCTTTATTAAGGCTTCAATATTTCCCAAATATTAAATATTTTCCATAGGAAAGTGCATCTCACTAGAAAACGACAATAGCCCACACAATATAAAGGTTAGCATTTGTATTATAACCTTTAACCAACTTCAGATGTCTTTGCGGTTAAGCAGAAATTTATAACCAAAAAAACTTAACGTTTTATGATATTTTGTGGTTAACAACTCGAATCATTATACACGCACACACGTACTATAAAGACATGCACTCAATCGCATTCTAATTTGCGGTTAAATGGTAAAAACTTTTACTTATATAATATTTAACCAATTGCTACCAATCGGCTGACCAACCCTTAATTGCGGGGATGATTGTCTGAATGTCATAATGTTTATGTTGTTGTTGATGATGATTATGATGATGAGATGCCAAAAAAAGAGTTGCACGCATATGACAGCCGACCATGTCCATACACGCCAGAGGTGGAGCAGAAAAAGTGGTGGGATAGAAAAGAGAATGAAGAGAAGAATATGAGATGGAAAGTGGTCATAACCGCAATTTGCTTAAAACTTATAATAAATATTATTAAAATCCAATAACGCATAATTTTTTCGAGCAAACTGTCACAGCGATAACGCGTAGCCAAAATAAAAGCGCTGAGTCTGCTGCGATTAAAGGTTTTTGCAAACAAATACATACGTATTTCAATCTCTCCTCAACATCTGTGTGTGGTTATTTTTTTGTGGATAATTCCAAGTAATTTGCGAAAAAAAAACTTAACGATAAATTCATAAATAACTTTTTGAGCAGTTTTTGATAACTTCACAGGGAACTACATAATATGTATGCGAAATGAAAATAGTATAGTAGTAAATTTTGTATGGAACAAATTTTGGTCCAATGGACCTTCCGCATCCGCCGTATAACCTCCATATAAACACCGATGTATCCAAAGTGAATGAAAAGGTGACTGGTGGAGTTTCCGTAGCCCAGATGGAAACGAAACTCTCCTTTGACCCTACGGATCACTGTAGCGTATTCCAGGCAGAGCTTACACTGAGGGAAAAGGGCAATTGTAAAAATAACTCCCAACTGTGACAATGTTACATTTTTCAATGTCGACTAATTTCTTGTTGAATCACGCACACCGCCACGGTGATGTCCTTCTGCGTAGTACACCCTTCAGCGTAGGCGGGGTCTGGTACGATATGTCGAAAATTTTAATGTCGATCCCGCGTAGGAGGGCTTCGGCCGCGCTTTTAAAAAATAACCCTCAGCCGATAGAATTCTCTTTTCGGAGTAATATCTACGGCCCGGTCTACAGTACTTTTGCGGCCATTTCAACTCGCAAAGTGAAATAAGACCTTTAGAACCTTATTTCATATTTCAAGTGAAATAAGACCTCATTTTTAATAAAAGCTTTATTTCTCAATCGATAGCGATATAAGGCCTTAAAGGCCTTTTTTCAAAAGGCCTTATTACACCCCGCCTATCGATTTGACGTTGAGAAATTTTAATTCGATATGGCTACATTTTCAACTTAAAGTGGGCATTGTTGATCTGACAAATTTCAAATGTAAACAAACGTGTAAGTGGGCAAGTACGCAAAATTACAAATACAATTAAATTTGGATCGAGACAAAAAGAAAGAATTGCAGTTTTTAAAAACTCGAATGCTGTTAATTGTGCGTGCTAAGGGCATTTATCGCGCTTTAAATCAAATACATATTTAATTCGCTTTTTATACTCAGCTGTACTAGTACACAGAGTATTATAGTTTTGATTTCCTAACGGTGGATTGTAACAGAATGAAATAATCGAGATAGATATAGACTTATATATATCAAAATGATCAGGGTGAAAAGAGAAATCGATTGAGCCATGTCCGTCCGTCTGTCCGTCTGTCCGTCTGTACGCACGATAACTCGCGCAAAAATTGAGATATTTTGATGAAATTTGGAATGCAAGTTGGTATCAAGACGAGAACGGATGGTATTGAAAATGGGCGAAATCGGACCATGACCACGCCCACCTCCCCTATATAGTAAAAATCCGAAATTTTGTATCTCAGTAACTAATAGAGCTGGAGTGATGAAATTTTACCCACGTATTGACCTCAGGCCCTTATGAAGAAATGTGGTGAAATTTTGGAAAATGGGCGGTGCCACGCCCACTTATTAAGGGGCAAACATTGAAAGTTTTATGAGTCATAACTCAGAAACCGTTGAAGGTATATCGATGAAATTTGGTAGGCGTGATATACTTACTTAGACAAATGTTTGGACGAAAAATTGCCAAAATCGGTTGACGACCACGCCCACTTTTATATATGGGTATTATAAAGTGGCCTAATAAAAACATTTTAAGCCATATCTCTGTCAAATATAAAGATATATCATTGAAATTTTATGGCAGGAGTCCAACTATGGACATTAAACAAAAAACACAAAAATTTTGGAAAATGGGCGTGGCACCGCCTCTTTTTAGAAACAGGAATATACGAGATTTCTGAGCCCATAACTCGACAAATAATTTATATATAATGACGAAACTTGGTGTGTACACTTTTATTACTTGTGGTAATAGACACGCAAAAATTTATTGAAATCGATTTATGACCACGCCTACTTTTTAACAAAGATATTTCTGAAACACCCTTTGGGAATTTTTAACGTGAAATCTTTGTAACTAGAACTCGTAAAGGAATGAAATTTTGCACAAATAATAATATTCATATACTTAGTTGGATAACTGATAAAAATTTTGGAAAATGGGCGTGGCTACGCCCACTTTATGCAGCACTCACTTTATATAGAGTACAACGTGTTTCCATTAAACGCAAACAAACAATAAAAGCATACAGCTGAGTATCTAATGTTCGATTCCACTCGAACTTAGGCTTCCTTACTTGTTAATATTTCGCTTGTTTATTGCGGGTGCGCATGAAAATATGACACAATGGAGTTATGCCACTACAACGGGTTCGTTTTTGTACATTGCGCTGGCGGATCTTGTTCCGGCAATGGGTGATGTGGAGAAACATGCGGCGGATGCTAATGGCAAACTGGGTGGATTTAAAGTGTTGGCGATTGTTGTGAATGAGCATGCGTTGGTGGAGCTTTTTAAATGAATTCCAGAAGGCTTTACATTAAAGAACAACGATCCGAGAAAAATGACTTTTCAGGGGGCTCTCACAGATATCAAAACCGAAATCAAATTTGCCGGAGCCATAAGTCTCACGAGATATTTGTTGGTAATTTGTTGGTAGTTGGATGGGTCTATAAATATTACCGGCTGAGGATTATTTTTTAAAGCGCAGCCAAAGGCCGCCAACGGGAAAATTACAACACACAAATTACTTTATCAAGGAATATCTCCTCAACTATAAGCGTCCGGCAGGTAAGACATTTGTTTTTCTAGAACCGTGGTTCCATAATGTAAAGTCGACCCTTTTGCAGATTGAAATCTGAGCCAAACTATTATGTATTACTATCCGTTTGTTCGTGTTGAGTGAAATTTTTGTAAATATGTTGACTGTGTAATCTATTAAAATAAAAAAAAATTTACATTACATTTGTGTTTATCTAAATAAAAAAAGCAATGAACAAACACATTGCGTTTTTAAATTGAAAATAGATTTATATTTCATATTAACCTAGTCAACAATGCCGTTTGTTAACCCATCAATAAAAGAGCTTTCACCTAACATCACAACAATTTCAAATTGACATTTTAATGTTGTTTCAAATAATATTCACTTTGAAATAACTACGATAGCTACCTTACATCGACTTATCATTGTTAGCCCAACAATAAAAGCGCTTTTATCTAACATCACAACAATTTCAAATTGACATTTTAATGTTGTTTCAAATAATATTCACTTTGAAATAACTACGATACCTACTTTGCATTGACCGATAAAACGTTGAATTAAAATTTTAGTTGTTCTTTCATAATGGAATGTGTTTAAATTGTCAATGTCCTGATGCATTATCCACTCACATGATATGTTAAATTGGCAATCGTCACAGTCATATTAAATATAAATGCGGTTGTTTTCATTGTAATATTTGTAAAATGGGAAAATAACAATTATTATAGTCGATGCAACAATTTTCAAGGCAGGCATGACTGTTTTTTGTTGAGTTGACGTCGTTTTTGTTGGGGGGGGCACCCCACTTTTCTGACCTCGTTGACTTGGCTGAGATGAAGCCTGTAAAAATCTTAAGAGTCGCTGGATCCACTTTTTGGTTCGAGTAGGGGTTTAGATCGTCGTGGTATCGCAATGGGTCCTTTTGGGCCTAAGTGTGTTGGTGTGTATCAACAACCACTATTACCTAATCTAACCTATGCATCTAATAAACCGCAAAATTGTTTTCTTTCAAACATATGCAACCATTTCTCAGTACCCAGGCTTTTCTCAGGCTTCAGTCCATTCAGACGGCGGGTTATGGGCCCCATATGACTTGAAAAGCCTACAAGAGCCTATTATGATGGCCATAACCTGATAAAAAAATTAAGTTATTTTAGTACGCACTCTTCGCGTTATCACTATATACACGGAATACAGCTTCTATAGCCGCTTTCCATGCGCATTCTCCCACTTACAGTGTAAGTCTTACACATCGTAAAGAATTTGTATCCTTTTTCTCACACCTCATGTGATACGCTTGCAGCGCTGCCCCTATGGAATTGAAACTAATATTTATCTGCATATGATTTTAACACAAATTTACGACTACCGATACCCGCAACCTGGAAAATTGAAATGGGTTTTCCCACAAACTTCAACAAAAATTTGGCTGCGCCAGCAAAGATTAGCGTGAGAAAGTTCACCAAAACACTTGTTTTCCTCCCCCAAGAAGTCACAAACAAATCAACTAACCTGTGCATATGAGAATAGAATAGTATATGACTTGTTTCACTTTTATTATTATTATATTCTTTTTTTTTTTTGTTAACATTTCAATTTGTAACGTTGCGACCGCATTAATTTTATTTCTATATGTGCCCATACGACCGACGAGTGAGTGTTTCCTAAATCATTAATTTTCGCCCTCAATTGATTGAATTGAAATGTTATGCTTTGCATCAAAAAAGTTGTAATTGCATGTGTGTATGTTTGTTTGTAATTGCTGGGACTGCGAGTTGGCACATCGAGTCGCGTTGAAGGCGATGAGCCAGCCACCCCGGCCAAACAATTTGCCGCCGTTAGCTTGTTCATATGTGGCGTATTGATTTGTCATTAATGTTGTGTCATACAACACCCCATACCTACATACGGATGTATTTATGAGGAGGGATGCATACATACATACATGTGAGACAAGGATTTAACTGTGCTTTGGTAAATAGAAAAATAAGTAGGTGATTGGGAAAAATGTGTTGCGAATCCCTGCGGATTAAATGCCACTCGTATGTGGCAATTTCCATAATTGCCGTAACAAGTGTAAACGGGTGTGCAGGGAGAGAGATATGGTAGGGTGTGGTGCAAGTGATTTATGAAAAAGCTGAAATTAGCTGAAGAAGTAGTTAGATGAGTACACAGTAAAAATTTTAGTTTAATTTTAATACCATTTTGGTATTTATATATAACAATACCAAAAAGTATAGAATTCAAACCATTCTGGTTTAAAAAAAGAAGAGAATATGAGAGACAGAAATTATTTTTGGTGTCAAATTAATACTTTTTTGGAATTAAATCAAAACCAAATTTTAATTATCTTTAGAATATTTTTGGTATTAAAAATAGTTGAAATAGTATAAGATCTATCCGAAAATTGGAATAAATACTATATTTTTTTTGGTATTAAATCAAAACCAAAAATATGTAGAAATGCTCATTTTATTTCAGATAATATATGTATGTACACATGTATGTAATATTACAAAGATAGGAATTATCACATATGTAGTCTTTTTTGTCTCTGCCATGAAAAAGCTTCTCACAAAAAATGCATTCGCCGTTCGAAGCCGGCATAAAACTGTAGGTCCACCCAATTAGTAGGTAAAACAAAAAGGAGCACACCTCGAATTGGGAGAGAAGCTCGGCCATAAAACTCGTCAGAGTTATAATAGCGCCATTGTATTATGTTATTACTTTGTTGTTTGTATTCCTCGATAATAGGATGGGCTGCTCCCTTGTTGAATTGTACCACCGTCATTAAAAAAACTGCTACAGGTACTGGCCTTTGCCAGAGAAATTTCGGCACCGTCGCGGTCTTGCGGGGATATTGTGGTATCAAGAGAGACCATCAGCTGCCTCAGCTGCCTCAAGACTGAAAAAGAAAAATGAAACAAAATTTACCCTCAGAATATTCACTTAATCTCCTGTATTACTTACTTGATACAAGTGTTCCATCAGACATGAAAAATTCGCTTTGCGGGTTTTAATAAATTTTATTTCTCCATCCTACTTATTTCACTTTAAATTTAAAAGTTTAAAAAGACATTTTTTATTTACATATTTACATATTTTGACAAATTTTTTCTAATATTTTTTTGGTTTTAATTTCAAACCAAAAGTGAGAAAGAGAGAATTTTAATACTTTTCAAGACTTTATTTTTAAACTATTTTGAATTAAATAAAATTTTAATACTTCTCATAGTTTAAAAATAAGAATTTTTGGCATTAAAATTCATATCTAATTCCAAGAATGATTAAATGAAGTACCAAATGATATTAGAAATAAACTATAATTTTTTACTGTGTAGGTATTACGAAAAAGTTATACGTTGCACATCATACATACATACATATGTACATATATTGATCATTGTTCTTGGATTGAACTTTTATGATATTTGAGAATTAGTTTTGTTCGAAATTGACGTTATTATAATCGTAGCTGATAGTTTTAAAAATACCAAAAATTTCTAAAGAATATTTTTTATTATGAACTGAGCTGACCAACTTTGAAATTTATTTTTATGAAAATGCAATTAGCATATGGGCTCTATTGGTCTATCGTGTGCAAGTGCAAGGGAAAACACTAACACATTTCACGTTATGCCCTATTTTTTATTGCTGATGAGTTCCCTTGAGTAGATAATTTAAACTTTTGATGAAACGACGAATGAGCGCAATAATTTTGTGTTAGCATTTTTATTACAAAAATACACATATGTACATATATATCTATGTATGTATGCGTATTGAAATAGCATTTAAATAAATATTAAAAAATATAAATATGTATAATAAAAAACGTTTGGATTTCATTACCAAATAGTTTTATGTAGTCACCAATTAGGAGATGCTGCTAAACTAAACATGAACAAAGCTATAGGTACTTGTATACGTCTACCTGTAAAAAAAATTTTCAATTTGAATACATATTAACGATTTGCGACCCGCTGCGTTAAAAAATACCAACTAACGTTCACGCACATATTTGTGAACACATACATATGTATAGTCGTGTGGGAGTGTGTGGCACGCATTTGTATGACAATATTATTAGGGCCGAAATGGTGTTTGTTACATGATGGGTGTTTCTTACCAAGTACCTACAATAACAAATTTCAACCGCAAATGGCATCATTGGAGTGCACACATGCATGTATGTAGATATGGATGTATATAAAGTACATACATAAGTTTCTAAGTACATAAAAGTAAAGACATAAAACGACAGGGAGTAAAATGAACTTTTTATGACGGTCTACAGCAGCGCCTGCATGCATACATATGTATGTATGTATGAATGCTTATGTACATAAATGTGGAAATATGTTTATATATGTACATATATATATATGAGTTTATGCACATATGTATCCGCTGACCTGCCACCCGGCACTCGCCACAAAAAGGTGGAAAATGCTGGTCTTTATGTGAGAAAAATGCAATAAAAATGTCTTCAAAGCGACCGCGATTGAACGATCACCGCAACTCGAAAAGCAAATACAGCAGCGAATACCAATACAAGGATGATCTTATGTACATGTGAGCGCAAGGTCTTCAGTTCTAATTTTTTTTTGTTCGGCAGCTCTTGAGTTTTAATTATTGAAGAACTTTTTATATAGCCAACTCAATGTGAAATGTACAATCCAGAAATTAAGGTTTCTATGGCGAACGCTTGAGGGTCCCACTGCAGAAACTTTGAAGATAAATATTAAAATTGGCACTGTTATGGCTCAATACCTATACCTAAGTCTCATAACCTTAAAACTGAGTTTCTACAACACTTTGTGATATGTTTACTATAAGTTTGGGGAACCATTTCGAATGACATCTATCAAAAAAAGCAAAGGCACTTGGAACAGCCTTATTTATGACAGAAATGCACATTTGTGTGTACATTAGGATGGCCGCCAAATATATGGAGACACAATCTAATTTCATATTTCCTCCACTTCGCCCTCTATAACAATGCTAATATAGTCCAAGATACCACATATAAATTTTGGTCCCGAACGGAGATGGTTAAGGGGTGTCGCACCAAGGTCCAATATGGTAATATCAACTTTGACTCGTATGCGACACCCCTTAACCATCTCCGTTCGGGACCAAAATTTATAAGTAGTATATTTAACCGTGCTGTTACCGAAAAAAATCGCCTTTTTGAGTCTAAGGACCATCCAATGTACATACAATACATACATACATATATATATTACAACATATTTTTTGTAATATAATTTTCACATATGAAATTCTGAACGATATTTTAATTTTGGTCTCACTAAAAACCAATTTCAACCGAAAGTCGCGTGCTGCACAGAAAACATTAATTTTCTTCTTTTAAATTAAACTTGACAATTTCGGTTGACATGTCACGAAAAACCAACAAACAATCTTATTTACATTTAGCTACATACTTTGCTTTTTTTATACATACTAGGTACTTATGTATAAAAAAACATACGAATTCAGTTAGAAAGCTACAAAAGTATTTAAAAAGGTGGCAATCAAAATGTACAATGAAAGTTTGACACAAATTAGATATTAGATGTGGTTAAGCATATGAACATGCATTCGGTACCTATGCATGCATACACATGCAACGACATGCACATACATATTCATGTACTTATTTAATTGCATATTTGTTTTGAATGGCGAAAGAATTTGTGTGTGCATATTCATGTAATTATGTTTCAATTTGTCTATAACTTCTTTTAAAGCTAAATAATATTGCATTGAAAGAAAGTGTCTTTAAATTGTTACCGTAAAACCATAATAGATATGCGCGATATCCAAAAATTCATCTGAATATCCATATTGCTTTAATGATTTAACGTGGGTAAACACATATTTTCTGTGATGGCACTGCTGAGTGCTTATTGAACGCAATTAAAATTACCTTATCATATGCACATATTAGTAATAGAAGTTGCTTAGTCTGAATTATCACCACATTCCTTCACTTCCTTCTCCTCAGGGACGATATGTACATATGTACGTGCCTCAGATTTTGTCGATTTTATCCATATGCCAACTACTCTAATCAGTTGCAGTAATCTACACACAAAATATGTTCAACTAGCGAAGCCTACTTTGAGGCGTTAAGGCTTATATATGTACTTACATATGTATCTCTTTCAGTAGCGTGTGTGTATGTTTATTGCGTTGCTTGACGTTCTTGCTAAACAACAACAAACAAACATCATCTTAAATATTTGCACTAAATCCGCTTACTTTCAACTTAAAGCGGAAATGTGCTCGCAAGGCAATTGGTAGAAGCGAAAAAAAATCGATATTCAGCTTCCGCGAACTTTTTTTTACTTTTTTATTTCCTACTATCTTTTGCAGTCAAACAAACACACGCTCACAGTTAAAACACTTTGTAGCTATTTTTTACTTTATATACCCTTTGCGTATATACTCGTATGTATAAAAATATATTTACATAGGTATATATATATTTTGCATAGTCCTTAAGGGTTGTCGTCAGCCAGGACTGTTCCACCGCATTTCCCATGTACAGACACAACGAGTGATGCAGTGGCGCATATTTGTTATTCTAAGCGCGTCTGTAAGCGTTCAATTATATAGATATGTATGTATGTACATAAATGGAAATATGTACCCACCAAAAAATCTAAGCCTTATTTAAGAACTAATACAGCAGATTTAAAGGCTTACGAAATAAGGCCTGAAAATTATAAGGGTAGCAAATTTGTGTGGCGTAAGGCTTAAAATAAGGTTGGTTGTGTTGATGTCATCAGGCCATAACCCACCAAAAAACTCGATGACCGTAGAATTAAGAGGGTAATCCAGAAAAACCCTGGCAATCGCTTACACATTCGTTGACATAATGCCTGACATTAGCGTGAGCTTGTCATTGGAGGGAAGGACTTGCCCACTATACCGCAAGGATTCTAGTGAATCAAATAAATAATACCTTACAGGGAAGCAGAGAAGGAAGGCGAAAATGTAAGGCATGATGGAAATTTCCACTGGTATTTATTCCAGTTCATTTTTCGCGCCCCATTCTACTTTGCATGACGTGGAATGGGTAATGGAAGCTCATTCCACTCTGCATTACTGGCAATGCGTGAAGAAGTGATGAACGCGCCAGATGTTCCATGGCAAGGCCTTCTATCATGCCTGACAGGTAATAGCGATGACCAGATTTTTGCTGGGAAGGAGTACTCTCTCTCTCTGGGAGCACACCTTATTCCAAGGCTTATCCGCCATGCGAAATAAGGCCTAGATAAGCATAAGAGAGTTAGAAGCAGACAGAGTGAGTGAATAACAGAAGCAGCGCTGCCATAGTACTCCAGGTTTAGACCTGATTGTCAACAATAAGTAAAACTTTTTTGCAGGGTCTGTACTATTACAAACGCCATTGCACGTGCAATGCCAAAGAAGAGCGCTCATATGCGCAGCTTACACAGTGGTCGCTAAAATTATTCGAACTGGTGTAAATTTCTTGCAAACAAAATTTGTCGGAAACGGTTTAAAGTACAGATTTTGCAAAAGAGAAGTAAAAAAGTTAACATAGAGCAACAAAATTGAACTTTAGTGTCCGAATGAACTTTGAATGTAGTCTCAAAATGTCGACTTATCAGAGTTAGTTAAAGGTTTTGATTTAAAAAGACCAGGTACTTCTGTTTACCGCTATTTGCGCTTATTTACTTTATTACTTATATACTACATACTACATACATACGTACATATGTACATAGATAATTATAATGTACGTATATGTATATCATATACCGACTTGACCAGCTTCCAACATGTTACAATCACCACTGCCCAGCGACCTCTGCCTAACCGCCACCTACACCACACACATCGTCATCATCATCATCATCATCATCATCGTCGTCGTAGTCATCGACATCGTCAACGCCATTGCCATTGCTATTTGCCATTCAACAGCGCCGCCAACACATTAACGGTTATTGTACGTGCTCTCGATGTTGGACTCGATAGATGTTGGCTGCTGGATGGAGGATGCTGCAGCAGAGTAGCAATTCTTAACGGTCATGCAGGCGCGTCTCACTCCGACCTCGGCCAACGTTGTTGGTTTGTGCCAGCGAAAAGTTGTTGAAGTGGCAAATTTTCACAAGCACACCGCAGTGACGACGACGACAACAACAACAACAACTACAATAAAAAATTACTAGGAGTTCAAGGATATAAGGAAGCATGGAATACACAAAGAAAATGTTAGCTGAAGGAAGGTTGCAGAATAACAACAAGAGAGTAGGGATAGCACAGGAGGAACCTAGAGGATGAGAAAGGATGAAAAATATTGACTAATGGTAGCGAGTGAGCTTAGACGCGGAAAAAACACTAATATATACCCACGTTTGTACTTATGTACGTACATACATAGTTAGCTCTCTATATGGCCAACTTGGGATGTGCTACATTATCAATTGCTTAAAGATGTGCATAAATTGTTTGCCATGAACGTGAACGCTGCAGTGGGACTGCGAAGATATTTGAGAAAGTACATTTGATGTCATCGCCACTTCGATGAGAATGATGGCGGAATAATGGAGCATTGCGAAAGAAAGAAATGGTAATTTCTTTTATACATAACTTGCTATATTTACCTATAGAGGTATATAGATATGTATTTGTATGTTTGTATATAAATGGGGGAAAGGAATAAAGCTTAAAAAGGAAAACAAAAATTATTCACTTGTATGAATTTAAGTATTAGAGTCTTGGCAGAAAAGCAGTCGTAATGCAACAGGAAGAAGAATGATGATGAATAATGAAATCGGTTAATTCTATATGCCACTTGACATAGAAGTCCCGCTTCTTTCGGTAACTGATAGGCTTCTTAAGTGCTATGTTAGAAATTCATGGCTTGAAACCCTTGCCCAGATCCCTTGTATTTTGTATTTATTTGAACAGGCCAAGTTTGTGTAGAAATTTAGGAAACCAGTCGGCGAATTGCCCTAATGATCTTTTCCGTTCGAAAAGCTATTAAAAATACTTCTCTGAGCACAAATCCCTCGGTTCACAACAGTCACATTTCACTGTGTTGAAAAATTAGTTGAAAACGCTCTCCATCCTCATCACTCCCCTCTTCACGCGCAAACGCAGTTCTACATCAAAAAAAGATGTTTCATTGCGCCCCTGCGAAACGTGAAAAAAAGAAGAAGAAAAAAACATTAACACAAACACAAGCACATCAACAACGATTCTTGCCAGAACAATATTTCACCAACTCAGCCAGCCACCCACACCACTTTGTTGCGCGCTTTTATCTCATTTTATGCTTCCATCGCAAAACTCCCAAAACTCCACCCATTCAGCTCAATTGGCAGCGAACAAAAAATTTGTCATTCGCGCTGCCAAATGGAATGGTTTATGTACTATATACAGTATACGCCATAAGTACCATGCCACCTGTAAGGATGCCTTGATGTACTCTATCGACAGGTCGGGAGAGTTTAGAAGAGCAGCTGAACTTTGAAGTGCTCCAAATACATATGCACAAAAGACCTTTAGCTGTTCATCAAATCATATTTAAGTTTAGGTAGGTAAATTCTAAGCGTCATGCTGCACCTTTCAAATGACACTTAGAATTGGAATTGGCGTATGATCCAGAGAAAGGGCATTTCTGATTATAGAAGTTCATGGGAAGGCAGATAAAACGAAAGAATGCTTACAAACATATCTATCTAATATTGATCTCTCCGCCGAAATTTATACAAAGTCAATTGTTTTTGGCAACATTCTTGCTCGCCAAAACCAAAAAACAGCGCGACGACATTTTCATCTTCATTTTCTTAAACCCTTTTGCCTATGATTCTCATTCTCATCCCCGCCCATTTGAACTCACAATAAAACGCTGTACATATACATACCTATATATATTAGTGATGGGCGAGTCCGAGATGTTTTATTCGATTCTCTCGATTGTTGAAACATCTCTAATGCTCTCGATGGTTTTCATTCGTATTCAAGTCAAGTCGTAAATGGCCGTCAGTCGAAACAATCGCTAAAACATCTCGGACTCGCTGCAAAAAATACATAATATTTTTTGTTGCCGCTTTAATATTTAAATTGCTTTACAAAACATACAGAGTGGTACAAATCTATAGCCGTTGTTGCTACTCGTAAATTTCATTTGTTTCATAAGCGTCTCACTTCAGAAAATTTATTAATGTTTAATTAATTAATTATTATTATTATGCACGACACTGTTTAGTTGTGATTGCAATAATGCAGTGTCTATGTATAGCATATTTTTCAATTTGGTTAATTTAAATTAATTATTTATGTATTTGCCTCACTTCCATTAAAAATCCTACTTTCTTTATCAACAAACCTCATTCAGTTTATTTTATCAACTTAAAGCCCGTTTCCACATAACTTGATTCACCAGAGAAACATGTAGCAAAACATTTCGCTCAATAACCCGTCTGCACGTGGCTAATCGTGATTCAGTTTGACATTTCTCCTTCTTGTTCTTTTTAGATGTTTGTATGTTTGCTTATTTTTGCGTCTTTGTTTTGGTCTGTGTGAGATTTCGATAGATTTTCGATACAAAATTAGAGAAGACATCGATATCATCGAGGTTGGCAAGATGATTTAGAATGAAACAGTGTTTCAATCTTCACTCGCTCTCAAAAATTTGTATAGAAATTGGCGAGTTTCGGCACTGGTTTCCGTGTCGAAACAAGATTGAGAGAGAAAATGCAGAAAAAAAGAGCGAAACACGTTATGTGGAGACATGGTATAAAACATATCATCAAAACAACATCCGGCCCGCCGACTCGGAACAATCGCAAAAACATCTCGATTGTGTAGCGAGGAGCGAGTCAACTTTTGACTCGATTGTGATTTTGCAACGATGGCGATTCTCTCGATTGTCTATCTCTAATATATATACATACATACATTGTAGACTGGCAGACAAGCTTTGACGACGACGACAATGAAGACTCCGACGACGACGGATGACGATGATGAAGTGAATGACAATCTTCTCGTTAGACATCAGCTTTTCACTTCTCTTCATGGCTTCTTCCACATACACACAACACATCTACATACATATGTACATCCATACCAAACTTTCCACCACCCACCACTTTGTCTTTGACGACTGATTGTGCTTTCGCAACCGCAATCAATGTTTCTGTTGTTGTCGTTAGTTTTTACGAGGTTTTGTTTGTGTTGCACGTGTGACAGCATCCATATGTTACCCGATAATTTGGCGAAAGTTTTAATGAAAGACATGGGAGCCATTTTTGCCGCCATTTTTATGCTCACCCACAGATGGTAGTGGGTTTGCATGAAAAGAAATGAAATGAATATACATACATACATATTTACATACAAACATATGTATGTAAAAATTTTCTTGGTGTTGTACATATGTATGTAGTTTTGTAGTTCTAATGTTAAGATTTCATAATTATTATATTTAATTTATTATAGGTAGGAGACCTTATTGGGGTAGAGCGACATGAAGATCTAAAACAGCAGTCGGTGGTAATTTAACACAAATTATTTCTAATTACATACCTACTCGATCAGATTTTGAGTAAACAAATACTCGTAGACCAACTTGATTTGAAGAGATGTTTAAAGTCAATTCCATTAAGGTACTTGGTAAATTAATAATAGAAAAAAGTATACAAACTTGAAAGAGTAAGACATGCGACTGGTGTTAATTTTTAAGTATTTCCAGAATGTTTTCAAATTGATTTAAATAATGAAACTAAAAAATATATAAACATTGCGAATAGCACGAGAATGGTTTATGGTCATTGACTGGCTCGAGATGTAAGCAGTGTAAAACTATATGAACCAGAGGCGGATTATCCCTAAGGCAAACTAGGCACTTGCCTAGGGGCGCGTAGTACAAGAGGCGCGCGAGCTCAGAATTTTTAAACAAATAAAGAAAATAACATATCGACGATTAAGAATTAAAGCTGATCTATAATAAATCGATAATAGATAAATCGATTATATTGCACAAGCATCGATATATTGTGCGATATTGCGCGTTTGTTGCGTCGTCAGGCTTGCCAGTACTGGCGATTTGTCGCCAAATTGGCGATTTTTTACAAACTTTGGCGACCAATTTATGAAAATTGGCAATGGCGACTTTTTTGGCGATTATCAAAATATTAGATTATATTAATAAAAAAGCAATTACTTTTTCAAGCTTTTTCTCAAATTTTGAAAGTTTCTTCATACAAATTTTTGTCAAATTACAAAAAATTTGAGAAATAGCCATTGCTTTTTGTTTATTAATACGACCCATTATCTCCACTTTGCCAATAAATCTTACGATATGTAGAGATCTATTGAGAAAATAAATAAATATGTACTACATACTCTGGCAAACCATTTTCTGCACATTGAGTGCAAACCAAAATTTTGGTCTGCACACTCGCCTATCTAAAGCTCACAGCAGATGAATCTGCTGAAGATATAACTACTTCATTATCGGGTCGGGAAACATTCTGAGTGACAGTATATCTAGTAATTATTGACCGAATTGTCGTTGAACTTGAAAAGAGACGAAAAGCGTACAATAATTTTTGCAATAAATTTTCATTTTTATGCAATTTGACGAATTTAAACACCGAAGAAGTTCAAAATAGAGCAAGTTCGTTGGTAACAATGTATTCCAATGATTTAGAAAAATGCTTTGTTGGCGAATGTATCCATCTACGTTCTTATTTAACAACGATAGCTCGAGACGGAGAACTGCCCCGAACAACGAACGCGGTATTACAGGTTCTGAGAAATAAAGAGCTTGATACAATTTACCCCAACATTGACATAGCCTTAAGAATGTGCGTATCGACGGCAGTCAGTAATTGCAGTGGGGAGCGGAGTTTTTCCTGCCTAAAAAGAGTGAAAAACTATCTTCGCTCAACCATGACAGATAAGAGATTAAATTCGTTAGCAATACTAAATATTGAATCTGTCTTTTTGCTGTCATTAAACTACGACGATGTTATCGACAATTTCGCGAAACAAAAATGTAGACGCAGAGATTTTTAATTTTTTAAATTTTGTTTGCTCTGTTACTACTTACTTATATTTTTTCAATAAATAATTCAAAACTTATTTTGTTAATTTATTAAATACTAGCTGTTGCCCGCGACTTCGTATGCGTATAATTTCTCTTCTATTTTTTCAACTCTGTTGGTAAATAATAAGTACCAACAAAAAAAACTGGATTTCAACTCTAAGATGATGCCTGCTTTCAACCAGCTCTTCGCGTCCGTATTTGAACAGCTCGGCAGGTAGTCCGTCTTTTCCAGGAGCTTTATTGTTTTGGACCCGGGGTATAGCTGTCCTCACTTCATCATAGTCGGGTGGTGGAATGTTTTTTCCATCGTCAGGGATTGTGGTATCGGGTTCGACGACTCCCTCGCAATTTATCAATGAGGAGAATTTATCGCACCATAACATAAGTACACTCTGTACGTCGGTTACCAGGTAGCCATTATTTTATTTCTTATAACAAAATAGCCATATTAAGCATTTTGAGATTAAGAAGGTTCACATTTTATGAGATATCTCCGAAGCCAGTTTAGGTATTGAAATTAATCAAATGGTTTATGGCAGCATTCATAAACACCTTTCGTTTGATACCCATATTGTACTAACACATTTTGGTGCATATATTGGCCGATTACTCCGAAACAAATAATACCTTAAACTTTAAGTTGAGTGTCTAGCAATCCAATAAAAAAAGTTTCGTTCAATTCCATTCAGCACTTTTTGAGTGATACGGCCACAAACATACGGACAGAGAGACAGACAGACAGACAGACAAAAATTCTAAAAATAGTTGATTTGGATTCTACTGGCTTAATAATGCTTCTCCCAATCATTTTTTTCTCGATATCTGCAATGTACAGACATCGACCTGTTACAATTTTATTATATTTAGAGATTAACAAATTATCTAAGCTTTTACATCATCTATATCTACATCTACACTAATATTATAAAGAGGAAAGATTTTGATTGTTAAGGTGTAAAACAACTAGGTAGTTAAAATTTATAGTATTATGATGGCCATTTATGGTCGGTACAGGGGCGCCGAGAAAGTGGCTGCCTAGGGCGCTCTGGACCTTTAATCCGCCACTGATATGAACCCACCTTTTCCTTATAAAATACCTACCGAATTAGAGGAAACAGCTATCGAACAATTTTAAAATTTAAATTGTAAACCGAAGGAAATAAAACACATGCGCAAGCGCTTTATTAAAAAAAGAACAAAAATTCCAAATTTCCATTTTGTTTTCTTCTTTTGTGTGAGCAAAATTGCGATTTCCCGCTGGACTAAACCGTATATGCACGTGCACAGAGTAGCCACAATTAGAAGTGACCAACGCAGTTTTGACAGTTTGTTATCCATTCAAAGTTAGACAAGCACTTTGTAAATATTTTAATGGTCGTCCTTTCTGTAACACTTACTTTTTTTTTGAGCGCGAAATAAAAAATTGCACAAACACAAAATAAAAACACAAGTGACCGCCGCTGTGATGCCTCGGCGAGGCGCCCAACACCTGTTTCGTTGATAAAAAATTTAAAATATGAAAACGTGAAACCAAACACGCTAAATGCAAAATATAAAAAAGTTTATGTGTCACTCTTTTAATACACATACATATGTATGTATGTATGTATGTAAATTTTTTTTGGAAGTTCTTGTCTCTAAGGATAACACGCGCGCTTTGTGCATACATATCTATTGGTTCTACAGACAGTTCTGGCTCACAACTGGACAATCAAAAACATATGTTTGCATGTGTGACATGATCTGACAAGATAAACGTTAAATACTTTTATGCACGAAATTTAGAGAAAAAAATATGTTATTAAAAATTTGAAGCTAAAAAGCGAATACAAAAATCAAATGTTAAATGGTGTAACGGTTTTTTTTTGGCTGTATGTACCTACATATCTACATATGTATGTATGTACATATATACATAAGTACATACATACGTAGCAAATTAAATTTGGTAAAAAAAATTGTGGTTTTGCCTTTTAACGCATATTATTTGGCTTCTAAAATGTATGTATGCATACATATTTACATACATATGTATGCATGTCTGTAGGTATGTAGGTACAAACAAGGTAAATTTACCGTTTCCCTAAAAGTGCGTGTGCACTAAATTTTTTATTTTCCTGTAAAATATTTATTTCATATACATATGTATGTACATACATATATGTATCTACATTCCGTTTTGCGGTTTTGCCACACAAATGTTAATACTTTTCTCACCTTTATGTACATATATAGTACGTACGTTTGTTTTTGTCGATGGAAATAAACGAATCGTTTACGCATTTCATTTGTGGCACGAAATGCACCGCTAGTCCTGAGAAAGAAAAAACGGAGGCGTTTTTGTTGGTTTATTAGGTAGGTATACATTATTTCTTTGTATACATATGAACATGTGTATGTATCCTGGAGTGCTCGCTATGGACCAACCGAGTAGGTACTCTATAACTGGCCACATTTCATACAAAAAATACGGTCCAATTAAGAGCGCTTTCACATTACTCGGTGCGGTATCGGATCGACATTTTTGGTTTTTACCGAAAGTATACCGAAACCTTACCGAACACATGTATTTCAATTGGCACTTTCACATTAGTGTTGCATACATGAAATCGGAGCGGATTAATTTCGGTATACCGCAACGCGGTAAGACCGGTCAGTAAAATTTGAGGAATTACTGCAGACATTTTTGCGGCGTAATAAAAGAAGAAGAACAAAGTCAGTAAAAAACTCGTTTCGGCTATAAATGTAGCAAGTTATAATGTCTTCGTCTTCGCTAGAAGACATTATTGTTATTATTGAGTGATTTGTTGAAGTTAAAAATTTTGTTTTGCAAATTCCGATGTTTGTTTTCCTATTTTCTGCCGATTACGCACCGAAAGTATTCCCACAAGTGTGAAAAACACAGCAACGCGGAATCGTTTCGGTAAGCTGAAAATACCGAGCAAAAAATGTCGATCCGATGTCGTACCGAGTAATGTGAAAAGGCCCTAACATTTTATGTCATTGCAATGAAGTATATACTCCAGGCCCGCATAACAATCAAATTAATCCATGGAGTACCTACATTGGATTAATTTATGAAGTAGCAAACAGTTAGCCGAACATAACAAAAACCAATTGTTTACGCGATAACGACGAATGACATGTATACTACTGGTACTTAAAAGTGCCCATCTATGATACATATGTATGTAGTTATGTATGTATGTATACACATATCGTCGTCGTGGCGATAAACATTTGGATTTTGTTGTTATGTTCGGGTAACTATGAACCGATGCAGATGCATGAATCATTCGTTTGGACTATGTTAGTGGTCACTTTGAAAGTACTCCAACCTACCACAAATGGAACATATACGCCAATTATTTTTGCAGGGTTGCGCAAGAACGTATACAATATACGTTCTTTGAGTAAAAGGTGGAAAGTGGTGAAAATACGAACATAGTTTCAATGGCGACATCTGTTGACAGCAAGCCAAATACAATTGTTTCAGCGCCATCTCTCTCTGACATACATAGTAAATATATCGATATTTTTAATTAAATGCATATTCTTTCCTATTTCCGGTTTTATTAATTTTTCGAAAAACTTATTCTAAATGTAGAAAAGCCTACGTACATACATATGTATGTATATTAATTTAATTTATTTGCTTGTTTTCGCAGGGCGCCATCCCAGTACCTTTTTCTATAAATAAACAAACGTTGCCAATGGAAACAAGAAAACATTGCAATTAGGTATAACAAGTGCATTAAACCAAAAGTTCATTTGTTTTTACGTGAAGTAAAATATTTAGCTAACAATTAAATAGAAAACGAAAAAACCGCAAATATTAAAATGAAGTTTATACCGCTACATACAAAGAACACCGCAATCATTTATAAGAACTCCTTATGCTCCTCGGCCAGCGTCATCGTGCTCATTTTCATCATACTCTCCGTGGTGATTCCCGTCTTTTTAGTTTCGCTGCTCAGTCCATATTCGGGCATCTCCGAGTCGCGTGTTCTCTTCGAGCAGCCACGTCTGCAATTTAAATTCCAAAGTATTTTCACTGCAGAAACGAAAGGGAAATCAAAGGCGGATGTGGAAGTTGACCAAGCGGGAAATTCAAGTGGCGATGGTTTGGTTGTATGCAGCACCTTTCCGCAATTGAATGCGCTGATACAGGAGCACAGTGGCAGTTGTGAGGGTGTGAGAGTGAGTTAAACAAATTTTGATTTTCTCTGCTAACATTTTCTAATTAAAGTTTTTTATAATCGCAGTATTGGACTGATGATTTCGATCATGATGGCGCTATTGATCGTGCACATTTTCAACAACAACTCGACTCGTTGCCGGGACGCATACGGAGCTTTGATTTGGCGTTATTTTTTGAAGCGAATTTGAAGGTAATCAGAAAGTTGCGAAATTAGAAGTCCACGATTAATAAATATTTTCCCAATCACAGCACAAATGCCCACTCTCACCACCATCAGTGCTCACCTACCACGCAATCATCCCCACAGCTGCTCAATTCAGCGCTGGCACCATAATGCTCAAAGCAGAATTGAAACTGAAACAATATATTGAGTTCACCTGCCCCTTTCCGGGCCGCAACACAAAAACTCAATTCCGCGATGTCGATGTGAACTCTAATGACAGTAGAAACTTGGAAATAGAAGATTATCAGTTGCCAGCGTTGCTCGAGCAATTGAAATCAAATCCGGCATATTTTAAACTCTCCATGCAGGATACATATTTTCGAAAGGAACCTGGTTCTGCTCTACGCATTCAATTAGATTTGGATGTTTTGCAAGTGCCGGCACGTTATCATTTGAGTGTTTGGGAACGTCTCGGCCAGTTTTGGTTATATTTCGCCTCGTTCTTTGGTATATCTTTTTATATCATGAACAAGGTTAAAGATTATCTCTTTGGAAGACATATTATTCGCGCATGGGAAGTGATACCGTGGAAGAAACTCTATTGACGAAGGGTACAAAAACGATCGGACGAAGATTATATGGATATGGATGACTTCTCTACATCGGTTATGTTCTAAATTTTAATGATATGAAATGCTTCCTTACTACATACATGTAATTAATATACTCGATATTAGAATTAATAAAGCTTTAGCTAGAAATCATGTCGTCTACAAAATGTATACTTTATGTATTTGTTTTGTTTTGTCATTATGGTATAGAATCCTGACTGTGGTTACGAACAAAACAGAAATCTTAAACACCACATTTGCAGTGAAGACTGAATGTAGTTTATCTTTAATTAACACTGCACTTATTGCACTATATGCAGGCATTAAATTGGCATTTGAATGAACCTTAGCCTTAACATGCTCCAAACTGTAAATATATCATTACATAATGCAACCGCAGATATTTACAATAAGCCCTACATTACTAACAGTCATAATTAGCCTTCAAATCATAATTTGTTCTAACTTTATAAATAAAATTGACCATATTTCTATATGCTATCATTGCTTTCGAAAGGAGGTGAATTCCAATTTTTCTGAATCTTTAGGCATTTCCATTAATGTAGACTTGGGATCATAGGCACGATTATCTTCGATTATAATAGCCGTATGCGGATAGTAATCAAGTTGAACAAATAGGTAACGAAATTCCATTTTCCCTGATGGAGTCTAGTAGAAGTAATAAAATTAATTTTCCTTATAGGCGTTGAAACTCATTTACCGACCTTTCGCGACTCCAAATGTACTGTACCACGATTTCTTATACCCTGTACATAGAATTGCATACGCACATGCGGCACTCCGTTGCGTTCGAAATTTGTATGGGCAACACGTTGTCTTCGGCCTCGACGAGACTCTTCACCATAGCCTTTGATGGGAGCTCCGAGAGCATCTTGCACACGTGGATCCTGCGAAAGGCAATTCACGTAAAAATAATTGCATACATCCGTTATGTAAGGACCTTCTTAGCATTTTGACTCACCTCTTTTACGAGCTCCAATGCATTCGAATAAATATTATTTGCACTCGAGCTGGAGAAAAGTTCGCGAAAGATGGCATAAAACATTATGCCGGTCACTCCAATACCTGCGATTATTATCGCCGTATAACTCGCCGTCTTTGTGTTTTCTTTTATTTTTTCGCCAAGTGGACGGACATCGGTTGATATATCCGTGCGTCCGCTGTTACTTTGCTGCAGCGCTCGTCCACCATCACCTTTATTTTCCTCATTCCTTTTGTGTACTTGTTGCGATGGTTGGGTGACCGCAATCTTGCGACACCATTGAACCAGCTGTGGTGTTGTCAGTAGGTTAGATTTTCTCTGCATCAGCTGCCGCAGCACGACAAGTTGCGTCGCCATTTTCTCACCGCTATGAGTTCTTTTCTGATAAAATTTTTCAATAATTTGATAACGATTTTAATGCAAAACATACAAATTTATTCATAATTTGTACATATATGTAGTTGTCATATGTCAAAAGAGAAAGTGCACAGCTGACTTACGAAAAAAACGTTGCCATATAGTTTTTATCCACTTGTTTTATCAAAGAACGTAAATCTGTTATACCATGTTTACATATAACGAGATTATCATTTTGCTGGGAGAGGGATTGTCAACTGTCAATTTTCCTTACCTGCATGACCCAATAATAATATGGTCGTAGCAGTCAAAAGAGAATAGGCAACTACCGTTCGATGGCTGTTTTCACGAATGTAAAAAGCAGATATTTTGTTTTTATTTAACTTGAAAAACGCTAGCAAACACACAAGCTTTTGCACGATTAACACGTTAAAGAAAGTATAATTAAAAAAAAAAAAAGACAATCACTTCATAACCTATAAAACAGAAGGAAGAAGAGCGACTTACTATTGCGATACGATTCTTGTTGGGCCATGCTTACTGGCGTCCATTTTGTTTACTTCTTATTTTGACGTTTCTCCCAAATTCGCCAAAAAAATATCGATAACACGAAGAACACAGGGTTGCATTGAGAAAACTACCGTGATAATCTCGAGATTCATTTTAAATCGCGAATTTTTGGTAGCGGATTTTTGTACGGCAAACCTCGAATTTCAATCGAAGATTTTGTGTCAACCTCGAAAAAAGTAGATAATCTCGTATATGTAAATGGCCTATTAGAAGGAAGAGTTCGTCCAAAGAACTTATAGCATATTCATGGTGAGCCTGCGTTTTGCATTTCGGAGGCATTTTTGCGTTTAGTCCAAAACGCAATATTAAATGTTACATTTCTCCATACAAATGCCACCACCAAAATGCAATTTAACGCAACTATTTTTTGCGTTTTGAATGCTAACGCAGAAAGCAATCCTGAAATCTTCGAAAAAATTTGCCATTCGAATGGAAAATAGTGGCAACACTCTGACAATACAAGAACGAAATACCTACAAGATTACGCATATAGAGCAGCATGAGCATGGACACACGAGCTCCATGATGACGTCACTCTACATGTAATGAACGAAAGTAAACAAAACAGAGATCAAAATTAATACCAAAGCGGTTGGTACGTTTGGTTTGCAAAATTAGTGTATTATATTAATACATATTTTGCAAATTCTTGTTCTATTTTTTTCAATTAGACAAAACAAAAAAATAACCCTCAACGCCTGATTGCGTAATCTGGGATATTAGCTTTGTTTCGTTTGTTTCGAACTTCTCAAATGCGCATTTACAAAACGCGGCAGCATGAACACTTTTCGAAAAGCCATTTTCGAAAATGCAAAATGTTGCGTTTCAAATCCAGCATGAACATAGTATTAGATTTATAAGAAGGGAGATATCATAAATTAAAAATTTTCAGTGAGTTATACCAAAGAACGCAGATTACGTTCTTTAGTTAGCATACTTTCAATAAACCATCAAACCATCAATACGTTTCGAGATCCAGTATCGTGATATGGATTGATGGTGTAACAGAGCCCGTTAGTACAATATAATAGCGCCCACTGACCATGCAATTGAACGTACGACTTGGGCTCGTTGTACAACAAATCATGACATTAATGGGCCTGTTGTACAAGTTGGACAGACGGTTGGATGAAGATCAAACGATTTTGATATTTTGTAGCGTTGTACAACAAATTGGAAGGTTAGTGGATATGTTTGACAAACATCATTATTTTTTCTCGCTGAAGTGGAAGCATCGCACGCTTCGCGTTGGAAATGAGAAATAAAACTGGCAAAATTTAATAAATTGCTACAAAAATATTGCCAAAATGTGTAATACTAAGTGCTAAAAATGTAAACTTATATATTTTTATAATACGAAAATTAAAATTTTTTTAAATATTACATACATCCGTATGCATTGGCTTGTTGTTTACTCTATAAAGCGTCTGTTAAAGTGATGTTTGACGATAAATCCGACGTTGAAGTTGAAACGTTAGTGGCGATCCATGCGATTTATCGTACGACCTGGCCCCGTTTTACAACAAATCGTCAGGTTAGTGGGCTTGTTGTACAAGTTTGACTGCAAGTTGGATGAAGATCAATCGATTTTAATATTTTGTCGCGTTGTACAACAAATTGAAAGGTTAGTGGAAATGTTTGACAAACTTCATAATTTTTTTCTCGCTGAAGTGAAAGTATCGCGCGCATCGCGTTGGAAATAAGAAATAAAACTGGCAAAATTTAACAAATGGCTACAAAAATATTGCCACATGTGCAATATTAAGTGCGAAAAATGTGAACAGTTAACTTATATATTTTTATAACATAAAAATTACCATTTTTTAATTATTACATATACAATCCGTATGCATTGGCTTGTTGGCTACTCTTCAAGGCGTTGGTAAAAATGATGTTTGACGGTAAATCGACGTAGAAGTTGGAACGTCAGTGGCGAAACATACGATTTATCGTACGACGATGTAGTACGATAAATTGTATGGTTAATGGGCGGCATAATTGTATTTCCAATGTCCGTGTCCAAACACAGCAACTCTGCTGCGAAATTATCCAACGATTCTCTTTTGTGCCGCTGTTCTGTCTTCCATTTGTCCAAACACATCAACTCGTCGCTGGCCAACTTTTGTTCATTATGTTTTGTTCTGGCATTCTTCGAACGCTCTGATTGGTCACTGGCGATAAGAATTGCTGCACAAAGCGTGTTGTCCGAGCACCGACGACTTGGTGCCCCCCTCCTTTCCTCGTCGCCTTCTCACCCACAAACGATCAAAAGCAGCGGGTTGCTCAACTTCGTGTCTCCGTGTTTGGACATCGACAATTGGTCTGGCACATGGTCTGGCAGCTCTCCAATATTCTCTTTTGTCTTGACATTTACTGACGTTTTGTTTTAACATCGTTTTGACATTTCGATTTAGAAAAAAAAATGGACAAAAATTTTTTCGCTGGATTTTGTTGAACAAAAAATTTAAATCATAAAATTTTCGACCAGAATGAGAATCGGACGTGTGTTTACGCGTCGACGTGGATCCATTTCAATTTAACAATTAGTGTGTAATTATATATGTATACTTGAGAGTGAGTAAATTAAAATTTATTAAGAAATAGGTTTTGGAAAACCAACAACAACGCAATGTGAAAAGATTTAACATAAAATATGTAATAAAAAGGATGAGTTTGTCTGCTAATATATATGTATGTAAATCGAGGAAATGCGTTGCAGAAAAATGTATCAAGTGTTGGATGGAAAAAGGGAATTAAGAATGGATCTGCACTGTGTAGTATGTACATATATGCATGCAAATATATAGCTGCATAATTGCATAGATGTACATATAAGTATATAAATGGCTAAGTATATATAGAAAAGCTGGAGAATCGTGCCGCATAGTAAGCGAATGAATTTAATTACACTGGATCACAAAATGAAATTTTTTGTCTGTACTTTGGACGTGACCATCCTATCTATATGTAAAATCGGTCGCTGATTCCGAAAATCGGGCTCATTTTTAATTCTATGGGAAGGTTTTTGAGATATCGGCAATTTACCGTTATTTGGCCACTGGCTCCACTTAATCCTGTATACCTTTTTAACGCAGTGAGCTATCTTCCTTGGAGTGACACTCAACGAAAGAAAATTAAATTTCCTTTTCATCGCTGCTATAACATTTTTCTGTAACTCTTATAGTTTCTGAAATATTGACGATTCAATTTGAATTTTTTAGATTTTTTACGATTTTTTGAAGAAAAAATTGAATTTGTCAGGCAATGTCTTCACCTTCGGTTTTACTCCTTTACATGAAGCTCCATTCTATTGGGAAAAATATAAGCTATCAACGAAGAAAATCCATGGTAAAATGGAAAAGTTATAGGCGATCAAGTAAATACATCCAAGTCGCGCAATGCCTCTGCACGGGTATATTCTATGCATGTTATACCCGTAAATGGGCTTTTATCTACTGCGCTGCCAATGTGCTGCTACTGCAGATGTGTAGGTATCTTTCGTTGAGTGTCACTCCAAGGAAGATAGCTCACTGCGTTAAAGAGGTATACAGGATTAAGTGGAGCCATTGGCCAAATAACAGTAAATTGCCGATATCTCAAAAACCTTCCCATAGAATTAAAAATGAGCCCGATTTTCGGAATCAGCGACCGATTCTACATATAAATAGGATGGTCGCGTTCACAGTATTTTTTGGCTGTAGAGCAGTGTAATTAAATTTTAATTGGAGCGTACCCGTGAAAAACGTGAATATATACAAGCATATATAAGATGTATGTATGTATGTATATGTGTACGTAATTACATTAATGATTTTCCGCTTCTTCGTTGCTTTAGCTTACCCAGTACATTGAAGTAAATATATAGATATTTATATGTACATGCATATGTAAGTAGATCCCAGTTATTCTGAGTGTTGGCACGAGGAAGGGAGGAAATTCCAAGGCTGAATGTTTGTTTGTCATGTAATAATTAAGGGAAAATCTTTATTTAGTGATAAATGACGAAGGAACAAATCCACAAACAAAAGCCGCTATCAATACTTAATGTTCTATCAGCTCCCAAATGCACTGTCAGGGTGAAAACAGAATCGGTACGTAACGACACGACATTGCGACAACGACAGTACCTTGACGTAAAAATGTCGGTGCGAAGCCAGCGAATGAAACATAATAAATGCGGCAACGACCGCCCCTACAGAAGGCTCGTTGCTGCCACATTACAGTTTTTCATTCACAGCTAAAAAGTTTTTGGTTCAGATCGTATTTTTTTTAATGTAAAATAATAAATTAAATAGTTAAATTTATTAATTGAATGATTTAAACTGTTATTATATTTGGTTGTGTATAAATACTTCTGCTTTTTTTGTAAAGTTTCGTTAGATTTATTGATTTGTCAAAATTTTCATATTTTATAATGCAGTGGCAACTCATCGTCCGCTCGTCGTCGTCACCAAAATTAGAAATCGGCCTAAGTTGACGACAACGTAATTTTGTCGGTGGACGACGTCGTGCCGCGTCGTCTTTATTACAATTGCTTTCATAAGAATGCATGGGTTTTAATTTTGACAGGCTGTCGTTGTCGCAATGTCGTGTCGTTACGTTCCGATTCTGTTTTCACCCTTATACCTATTACATATGAAGGTAGATACGTATACATATGTACATAACTACATCTTTGTCAATTAAATATTTCCAGCCTTCATGTGGATGTATTGAAGGTTTGCAGACGACCATTGGCTAATTAATAGTACATAAGCCCAGGAAGGACGGAACAGTTCTTTTCTACCCAAAAAAAAACATTTGCTAAAATTTCACTTTCTTTTTTAGATTAAATTTGCATGGAAAAAGCAGATTTAAGTGATAACAAGCAATCTTCTCTGCCTAACAGGCAGAACTTCCAGTACCGGCAATAAAAATTAAATTAGCAAAGAGTACACCAACAACAAACATATCCATCCGCTTGCAATTCTAATTAAATTTTAAGGCACAATACAGACATACAAAAAGATACATTAGTAAAACAAAGCTCCATACTAGGAAAATCTCCACAGCTTCCTTATACATATGCTTGCGGCATCGAAAAAGCTAAAACAAAACCAAAATTTTGACTCCAACAAACTAAAGCATTGATAACAACTACAACAACAACAGCAGCAATATAATTGTTTCTATAATCAGCAACCAGCAATATGGATTGGGTTATTCACGATGAACTTGGCATTACCGTCGGTCATGTGGCTAGCGGTGCTGCCGCCTCGGCTATGGTCATTGGTGGCGTTATACCATATGTGCCCCAGTATTTAGAAATCAAGAAAACACAAGATGCTGATGGCTTTTCACTGCATGTTTGTCTTGCATTGTTGATTGCAAATACGCTGAGGATACTCTTCTGGTAAGTTGAGAGACTTTTTGTATGCTTAAAATTAATTTCAGTTAAGTGACTATGTATGTACCTAACTACCTACTTTTAGACCTTTTTCTAAGATTTCGAGCACTTGCTTGCTTTGTTTAAAATTTTTTAAATGTCTATGTACGTTGAAATATGTTAGCTAAGGTCATGGGTCACCATGAGCTATATAAACATGCATACACAACTGAAAGATGAACTGCACATGCGTATTCATACGCACCTACATATTTACCAAGTATACTGTATGTACATATTTATGTAGATACACGTTAAGTTCTGCGCACGTGATGTACATATCTTCATAACAACTTCATCGGCACGGCAAGTATTTTCCTTGCAGGCAAGCAAAAATCGGTACGCTTACCAAATCGCACATAGTGCCTCAAAGTAGTAATCCTCAAGCTGCCGAGAATTGCAGATATGTACTACATTGATTTTACATTTATTTTTCCATATCCTTAACAACGAAGTTCCATGGTGGAGCAGAACCAACTGTTATTTACTTGCGCAGCACGCATGCCTGCATGACTAGTATGATGAGCATACGATTTTCTTTTGCTGCTCTCCCCTCAAAAATGCTTATTAAGAGCTGGTTATGATAGGATCCAGTGTACAGTATTTTGGTGATTGCAGTATGTATATATGTTTGTATGTATTTTCTTTTAAAATGTTGCTTCCATTGTACGGGAAAGAAGCCGTACGAAGAATTTCAACTAAACACGCACATTATACATACATACATACATATGTATGTACATACATATATGAATTATTGAACGATCAAGAATCTCGATGGCCCCACCCTTCATTACTGCAATTGCTGCTATGTGATTACATGAGACATTAACCTCGCTGGCCTTGAAAGAGAATATGTACATATGTATGTAAGCTCAAGTGCTGTCTTTTTTGTCGTTAAATAATATAACATGAATAAAACATAGCAACATAAATAGAGCATGTTGATAAAACAATAACGGGTTCGATACCGAAGCCGAAAAATTATTCACAGAAAATAATGCAATTTAGCTATTATGTTTTTGCCTTGTAAGTTTTATTGATTTCGTCTCCCATATTTCTTGAGTAAAATGAAAAAATGCTCACTGTCAATGGAATTCATTTCAATGGTTTAATTAAATTTCCTTTTTTAATTTAATCGAAACAGCGTCTATATGTACATATCTATTATACATACATACATACATAATATATGTATTATGTACATGTATATTTCTTCATCGATTAACTGTCTTGCCGATGAGTTGTTATCAAACGTGGCGCAAATATTTGTATGCAATCAATTTGATTGGCAATAAAGATAGTAGGTACAACTTATTGATTTTTATTATTCTGTATATGAGCACTAGATACTTTTTCACATCTAGAGAACAACAGAAACAAAAAGCTACATAACTTCGCCCCTTTTCAAAAAAGCTTTTTAGAAATGCACTAACTTATAGTATAACCTGATTTGCGCATTTACTTACATATTAATTTTTATAATCGTAATACATGTCGGACTTATATTACACTAGTCTTATCTTATCTGATGTATTTGAGGCATACCTGCGTAATACTGAGTAGTAATTGGACTATTACGTACTTAAATACTTTATATTTTGATCTTGAAGTAACGAGTCCGTACCAAGTCCTTTCAGAATATTCAAGTACTAGTACAAGTACAAGTACAAAGAATTGAATTTTTAGCAAATACTTCAAAGTAATTGAAAATAATTGAATGTACTTGAAAAGAATTGAAAAATGTACTTGAACCATTTTTCAATTCTTTTCAAGTACATTCAATTCTTTTCAATTACTTTGAAGTATTTGCTAAAAATTCAATTCTTTTTCAATTCTTTGTACTTGTAGGTACTAGTACTTGAAAATTTGGGAATGCAAGTACTAGTACTAGTACAATTCTTTTAAAATGTACTTGTCACAAGTCGTACTGGTACTTGATATTACCCAGGTCTGATTTGAGGTAATGAGCAAAGAATTTGTTAATGCAAATATGTATAAAATAACGAATCACCTACATATCTACATACATACATACAAATGTACATATACACTTAATTAATAAGTTATGGAAAAACCCCTCTGCGCACAGAGTCAAAAATATTTCATAAGAGTGTTTGTTTTGTCAAAGTGTAAATAATAATGGTAGTAATTCAGAAATGAAAAAGTGAAATAAATTTGTAATACAAAATGACTGCGCTGACGAAACCAGATATTAGGACCGTTCGGCGGCAGCAAATTGCTGCAAATTGCAGAAAAAACTGCAAAATCGCGTTTTTTGAGGCAAAAACTCAGTCAAAATTTGCAGAAGAGAGCGCAATTTTGACAGTTCATTGACGGAGAAAGCTGCAAAGTTTTACTGACGAAATTTGTCGTTGCAAAGTTCAGTAGACTGAAAAAACATATGATTTGCGATCATATGGTTGCAATTTAAAAAAAAAGTCGAAAGTGATTTCAAGTCAAAAAACTAAGAAAATCGGGAATATATGTGATTCAATAGAAAATGAAGTGAGAAAATTATATTATTTTAATTTATAAAGTTTATTTAAATGTTTTAATTTGTTAATAAGGTACAAGCTAAAAGGAAACCTGTTAATGACATCGCAGTGGGATCATCGTCTGCACTCTCGGGATTCTGCGTTGTTGAATCGCAAATAGGAGATACATATACTACTTAAATGGAAAAATTGTCCATTAATGATGCACGCCCCGAAAAAAATGACTTTCACAGATGTCAGAACAGAAATAAAAACTTGCTGGAGACTTATAGTTTATGAGATATTTGTTGGTAAAGTTGTAAAATCCACCAAAAAAACACCAAAACTGCGCACTATTACCGAGGAAAAACCTTTTTGCGTTGGCGGCATTTGGCCGTGCTTTAAAAATATAAACCTCAGCCGGCAGAAATCCCTTTCTGGAGTTATATATGTATATGTATACAGTGATCCACAGTGCTTTTGTGTAGAACATCTTTTTGCGTGGCGGCCTTGGGTCGCGCTTTAAAAAAATAACAATCAGCCGGCAGAGTTATCTTTCTGGGGTAATATCTATGAACCCATCCAACTTTAACTACACATATCTCGTAAACTATAAGCCTCCGGCAACTTTTGATTTTGAGATCTGTAGGAGTCCCTCTACCCCTCTGAGGAAGTGATTTTTCTCGGGGTGTGGTTTCTTAATGGAAAGCCGGTCCACTTAAATAAATAGTTTTGAGTAATAAAAGACAATTTATACTTCTACGAGATTGAAAATGAAACTTTGGTTAGACTTAGAAATAAAAACAAGGAACTCCTGGAATTTGCTTTGGTTTTATGTGAAAATAATTCAAGAAATTCCATAAAGCAATACGTCGAGCAAACAGTTCCGGCTTATACGGAAAGAGAGTTCCGAACTCATTTTCGTATTTCAAAAAGACTTTTCAAAGAATTAAGTGACAAAATCATCCGAAGCGAGCCCTATTGTAATCTCGACCCTTTCAAAAGACTGCCCGAAAAAACTTATTTATTATTATTTTTATGGTTCGCTGGTCACGAAGCATGCAGCTTCCCGGAATATGTCCGACCGTTTTAACTTGTCATATGTTGTTGTATATATGTAAAATTATACACACATATGTATGTATATGCATACCACCATTGCTTACTGTTTTGAAATTTTTGGGAATGTCCCCGGAGAACAATGCACATCTAGTTTCCCCTTCGATTGCATTTCGTCAAATTTTTATTTTGTTATGCACTTGTGAGTGAAGACAAACAGCTGATTTTCTGCAAATTTTGACAAATTTCTGTTCGTTGAAATGCCAGTAAATTTGCATAAGTTTCTCTCTTCGGGAGAGCAAAACATATTTTTCCCTGCTTGCAAATTGCTGCAATTTGCAGCCGCCGAACGGACCTATTTATTTAATCAAATATTTTGAACCCAATTACCTACAACGTTTTATTATCTCAAAGGTTGATGATCTCATGAAGAAGAAAGAAAAGTTGAAAAGCGACTTTTTTAATTCATGTTTGTGTGTATTATTTAATTAAAATTTAAGTGTATGTGCATGCGTAAATGAATTATTTGTATGGATTTATGTATGTATGAATTTTGGTACAAAATATTAGTTCATTTGCATACTTTTAAATGTATATTGTAAAAAACTGATTTCCGCTCTTTGTCATAATTATTATACATAAATTAATAAATTTAAGTATACATATAGTATGTATGTATACCTATATAAGCATCCACATATTATACCCTTTACACAGTTCTTAATGGAAGTTCTACTAACAACTGCTTCATATAAATTTCATTATCCTCTTTGTTAAAGATACAAAACAAGCTCCTTATTGATCTAATTGACACAAATATTCCACTCACGTACGTTCATATCTACTCATGTATGATCATGTAAAAAAGTTGACTAATATGAACTATTTTAGACATCAATAAATAAATAAATAAATAAATATTTATCAGTATGTACCTACAATGCAAATGCTGTTTACTAAGCCCCATCATAAACATTTACTGATAAAAAAACATCAAGTTGCTCATATGAATAATGCTATTTGCTGCGATAAATAATTCCAAGTAGAAATGTACCTACAAATGTTCTTACGTATGTATGTACATACGTACACGTCTATGGATGTGCATTACACGTGTGTTCTTGCTGATATAGAATGATGTTTCATTGAGAAACTATGACTTTGATTAAGTTTGCTCAATGGAAAAGCATTCAAATTTATTGCTTTATGCATACAATTGGAAATATTTATGTATGCACCCTGCAAAAAATGCGATTAATCCGGGACGTGTCCGGGATCAATCGCAAGGGAGCATGCGACTAATACAATTTTACATCCCTTTATATGGAGTGAATTGATCGCATTTGTTCGAGCATGTCCTATGAAGAGACTAATTGTTCAACTTGTATACCCGAACGGGTACCAATGTAGATTAATAACTAACATACCGAACGGGTACGAATGTAGATTAATCGCTTTCATCCCCAACGGGTACAAATGTAGATCAATCGCTTTCAGCACGAACGGGTACAAATGTAGATTTTTCCTTAAAAATTGTAAATATTCATGCATATTTAAATAATGTTTTACTTTTGTAAAAAAATCTCAATAAATAAATTTAAAAAATTGTAAGTTTTGAGTATGCATTATATGAGCGTAATGTAAAGGATTTTTTCATAGGATATTTTAGGCAACATTTTGTTAAAATTGTTTTAAAAAAGGGTGTTCAATTCGTTTTACCGGTTGTTCTACAATTTTTTAATACATTGCACATTTTTGTAAAATTTCTACATTTAGGGAATCTAGATTTGTACCCGTTCGGAATGAAAGCGATTAATCTACATTTATACCCGTTCGGGATGAAAGCGATTAGTCTACATTTATACCCGTTAGGGAACAATTGGTCTACAATTAGTCTACATTTATACCCGTTCGGGAACAATTGGTCTACAATTAGTCTACATTTATACCCGTTCGGGAACAATTGGTCTACAATTAGTCTACATTTATACCCGTACGGGAACAATCGGGGACTAATTGTGGACCGATTGTTCTCGAAAAAGATCAATCGAGGACAAATCGCTTTCGGGATTGATCGCACATTTTTTTGCAGGGCATGTAAATATGTACATACATACATACAAATTTAACATTTGAGAGATTCGATTGTTTGCCATCTTTTCAAGAGCTTTCCCATAATCAAATCAATGGGTTACATACATACATTCGAAGTTCACTGGCAAAAAGCAAGCTTCCGTGTACATGAATATGCTTTATATGCAAATATATGTACATACACTCAAACATATGTACATACACATGCAATCGATCAACGAAAAAAATTAAATTCACTGATAAGCATATTCGTTATTAATCTTTATTCTTTACTAAAACTTGATAGCAAACTACTGATAACGGCCCTACTTATAAACATATGTATGTACATACATACATAAATTTAAATGTTATTAACGTCCTCTTATCTCTCGTTGGTACAATTTTTTCGAATTCATGGGCTGCGGAGTGTACTACACCAGCTTAAAATATCTGTGGTCACAAGCAATAACCGCTTAAGTCGACTTAGGAAGATTTCGAGTCATATATACCAAGTTATTCTCCTTTTAAAACTCTATATTTCTCTAAAACCCCCATGCTTATAACTTAATTCAATAAAAAGATATACACAGCTATTCTACAATCCCTCGGAACTCCGATTGCGGCGACGCCGACTGCTACGAAAAAACGAAAATTGGTATTCTGGTTTACGACGTTTCGAACATAAGTGTTGTTAAGTGTTAAACTATGTTCGAATCAGTGTTAGATAGCGTTTATGCGAAATAATATGTATTTTTTGACAGCACATTTGTATTTTTGACAGCAAATTTATATTTTCAGTAAGTTTTAGATTAAATTTTCAGAAAGAATTTATTAAATGGTTAAAAAATGGATTCCATTGCTGCAGCAGCTTTTTTAGTGGAAAAATAAATGGACGAACAAAGGAATTTAGACATTAATTTTAATTCAATTTTTTAAAATATTGCGTTCTATTATAAAAAAAAAAGTGCCAACATATATGAAAACGGCATTTATAGAATACTGTCACCAAGTTTCATGCGAGAATACCTTGTAATTCGGAAATTAACACCGGCTAAGCTTGGATAGAATGAACCAATTTTATTTATTTACAAACTACTGCGAATTTTTCAGTGAAACTTTCAGGAAATATTCTTTGGGTGATAATTCCTCTACCTTTAACGCTTTCAACTATTATTAAATTATAATATTAAAGTTCTCCAAAAAGAGAATTCTGCCGCTGAGGTTTTTTTGAAGCGCGTTCGAAGGCCGGTGACACAAAAAAGTCTTCTACATACACATTGCTTTAACAAGGAATATCTCTTACACTATAATCGTCTGCGCGGAGCGACTTTTTTTATGATCTGTGATAGGATCGTGGTTCATTATATTCAAATTTTCCTTTAACACCAGTGGTACATTATTGCGATTCCCACCTTAACTATTAGAAATTTTAAATTATGAAAAAACTGGACCCCATGAACTCAATGGCAATGAAAATGCCAACTTTAGTGAAAATAACATTTACAGCTTATTCCAACAAATTTTCATGCGAAAACCTCTTGCAGTTGATTTGTTTTACACTATTTATAGTAATATGTTATACTGATGCAATCCATGGATGGCGCTCCACACTGGTCGCATATCAACAAATTTTTATGGATCACAAAACATAAAAGCAAATTTGAGATCCAGGTTGCGATCCATCAAATCATGAATATGTACATATGTATCGTGTAGCAGGAATTTTGTGGTTCTCAAGGACGCGTTGAGCATGAACGGACATAGAAAGTGAGCACGTTTCTTCGATTTGTTAGTTTCTCGTGCAAAAGTTTGTAAATCATGTCGGATGGCGATACATCCTGGCACAGAAATTTTGCCCAAGTTGCGCTACCCACTCATATTACATCATCGTAGTAATAATACACATTTAAAATTATTTTCAGAAGCTTTTATTAAACAATAATATATAAATATTGCTAAAAAGGAAAATAAATTTTATTATTAAATAAAAGTTCAACACATTGAAACTCCTTGTACTTATTTCCCTCTATTCAGTCTATTGTACTAAATCAGATTCCTTTTGTTCACTTATTTTGCAAAGAAAAGGCTAGTAGCATAGCTAAACCAAGCCCGTTTTGTATAATAATGTTGCATTAATTTAAAAATTATAGTTTAATTACATTTTTTTTTGTGGCTTTGATTACTAGTCAGCTGATACACAGACTGATAGTATGATGAATGGCAAGGCCTGTGACAAGAATCTTAAAACGCCAGTTTAATTACATTAAATTGGTAATATTTCCAAAAATAATCAAAATTTCTATTGCCTCCGACACACAAAAGCTGACGGAAAGAATCGCTCCGATAAACTGTCAAAAATCCGATCCATCGTGAACCAGAATGCCGATTTCCGAACTTCGAAAAAATCTGACGTTCATCGGACGTCAATCGAATTGCAGAATGCCATTTGATCCGATTCACCTCCGATGAAAGTGGATCGTAAACCGGAATAGATGTGATAAATAAAAACATTTAGGCTTAACTTACAATAGAGGCCAAAGTAGATGTATATAAGTACTTAATCAAATTTCTTCATGACATTTTGTTTTATTTACAAAATTTGATCGTAACATTGTGGATGGCTCACTGATTTCGCGTCCATAGTCTTTAATCGACTTTTATTATTTGCCTTCGAATATAAAAATCAATTTATCTCGAAATCATATATTTCGACTTAAGCGATTATTGCAAATTGCAACAGATATATAAGTTATAATACTCTACTACGTGCAGTTGAGTATAAAAAATTATGTCAGTAAAAAGTTTCATTGGCATTTGGGAGTGATAAGAAATATTTTTTTGTTTTTATTGAGCCACTAGAGGTTACCCGCGGGTTTCACACCACGTGCTTTTAAAAATATTAGCATATTGAGTTAGTCCAAAAAAGTTACATAGAAAAATATCATTCTTGACGTCAAAGATAGTTTTCTTATTTTTGTTTTATCCGTTGAGTACGTAATTATCTCATATGCCCAACACCAATTTTCAGTACCCTACTATAAATATTTCAAGAGATTTTCGCTGTAAAAATTTCAGTCTGTATGGGAGGTGCCCATCCCTGCTTTACCAAGACCTAGTGTTGTGTTTTTCCCGTTTAATATATAGTTATCTCACATGCCCTCACACCAATTTTCAGTACCCTACTACAAATATTTCCAGAGATATTCGTTGTGAAAGTTTCATTTTGTATGGGAGGTGCCCATCCCTGCTTTACCAAGACCTAGCGTTTTTACCCGTTTAATACAGAGTTATCTCACATGCCCTCACACCAATTTTCAGTACCCTACTACAAATATTTCCAGAGATATTCGATGTGAAAATTTCAGTTTGTATGGGAGGTGCCCATCCCTGCTTTACCAAGACCTAGCGTTTTTACCCGTTTAATACATAGTTATATCACATGCCCTCACACCAGTTTTCAGAACCCTACTACAAATATACTCAGAGATATTCGCTGTGAAAGTTTCAGTTTGTATGGGAGGTGCCCATCCCTGCTTTACCAAGACCTAGTGTTGTGTTTTTCCCGTTTAATATATAGTTATCTCACATGCCCTCACACCAGTTTTCAGTACCCTACTACAAACATTTCCAGAGATATTCGCTGTGAAAATTTCAGTTTGTATGCGAGGTGCCCATCCCTGCTTTACCAAGACCTAGTGTTGTGTTTTTCCCGTTTAATATATAGTTATCTCACATGCCCTCACACCATTTTTCAGTACCCTACTACAAATATTTCCAGAGATATTCACTGTGAAAGTTTCAGTTTGTATTGGAGGTGCCCATCCCTGCTTTACCAAGACCTAGCGTTTTTACCCGTTTAATACATAGTTATCTCACATGCCCTCACACCAATTTTCAGTACCCTACTACAAATATTTCCAGAGATATTCGATGTGAAAATTTCAGTTTGTATGGGAGGTGCCCATCCCTGCTTTACCAAGACCTAGCGTTTTTACCCGCTTAATACATAGTTATATCACATGCCCTCACACCAGTTTTCAGAACCCTACTATAAATATACTCAGAGATATTCGCTGTGAAAGTTTCAGTTTGTATGGGAGGTGCCCATCCCTGCTTTACCAAGACCTAGCGTTTTTACCCGTTTAATACAGAGTTATCTCACATGCCCTCACACCAATTTTCAGTACCCTACTACAAATATTTCCAGAGATATTCGATGTGAAAATTTCAGTTTGTATGGGAGGTGCCCATCCCTGCTTTACCAAGACCTAGCGTTTTTACCCGTTTAATACATAGTTATATCACATGCCCTCACACCAGTTTTCAGAACCCTACTACAAATATACTCAGAGATATTCGCTGTGAAAGTTTCAGTTTGTATGGGAGGTGCCCATCCCTGCTTTACCAAGACCTAGTGTTGTGTTTTTCCCGTTTAATATATAGTTATCTCACATGCCCTCACACCAGTTTTCAGTACCCTACTACAAACATTTCCAGAGATATTCGCTGTGAAAATTTCAGTTTGTATGCGAGGTGCCCATCCCTGCTTTACCAAGACCTAGCGTTTTTACCCGCTTAATACATAGTTATATCACACGCCCTCACACCAGTTTTCAGAACCCTACTACAAATATACTCAGAGATATTCGCTGTGAAAATTTCAGTTTGTATGCGAGGTGCCCATCCCTGCTTTACCAAGACCTAGTGTTGTGTTTTTCCCGTTTAATATATAGTTAACTCACATGCCCTCACACCATTTTTCAGTACCCTACTACAAATATTTCCAGAGATATTCGCTGTGAAAGTTTCAGTTTGTATGGGAGGTGCCCATCCCTGCTTTACCAAGACCTAGCGTTTTTACCCGATTAATACATAGTTATCTCACATGCCCTCACACCAGTTTTCAGTACCCTACTACAAATATTTCCAGAGATATTCGCTGTGAAAGTTTCAGTTTGTATGCGAGGTGCCCATCCCTGCTTTACCAAGACCTAGTGTTTTTCCCGTTTAATATATAGTTATCTCACATGCCCTCACACCAGTTTTCAGTACCCTACTACAAACATTTCCAGAGATATTCGCTGTGAAAATTTCAGTTTGTATGGGAGGTGCCCATCCCTGCTTTACCAAGACCTATTGTTGTGTTTTTCCCGTTTAATATATAGTTATCTCACATGCCCTCACACCAGTTTTCAGTACCCTACTACAAACATTTCCAGAGATATTCGCTGTGAAAATTTCAGTTTGTATGCGAGGTGCCCATCCCTGCTTTACCAAGACCTAGTGTTGTGTTTTTCCCGTTTAATATATAGTTAACTCACATGCCCTCACACCATTTTTCAGTACCCTACTACAAATATTTCCAGAGATATTCGCTGTGAAAGTTTCAGTTTGTATGGGAGGTGCCCATCCCTGCTTTACCAAGACCTAGCGTTTTTACCCGATTAATACATAGTTATCTCACATGCCCTCACACCAATTTTCAGTACCCTACTACAAATATTTCCAGAGATATTCGATGTGAAAATTTCAGTTTGTATGGGAGGTGCCCATCCCTGCTTTACCAAGACCTAGCAGTTTTACCCGTTTAATACATAGTTATCTCACATGCCCTCACACCAGTTTTCAGTACCCTACTACAAATATATCCAGAGATATTCGCTGTGAAAGTTTCAGTTTGTATGGGAGGTGCCCATCCCTGCTTTACCAAGACCTAGTGTTTTTCCCGTTTAATACATAGTTATCTCATATGCCCTCACACCAGTTTTCAGTACCCTACTACAAATATTTCCAGAGATATTCGATGTGAAAATTACAGTTTATATGGGAGGAGAGTGCCCATTGCTGCTTTACCAAGACCTAAATTGTTTATCCGTTGAGTATATATTTTTGTATTATTCCTTCACAAAAATTTTCATTATTCTAGTACAAATATTTCAAGAGATATTACGAAAAAAAGGAAAATTTTGTATGGGAGGTGCCCATCCCTGACTTTTAATCAGATTAAAAATATGCCTATAGCAATTACCGGGTGAAAATACCTAGGTGTGCAAAGTTTCGTGAGGATCCGTTCAGCGGTTTTCTCGCCAATTGAGTTTAAACACAATTTCCATTTCACATTTATAATATAAGATTGAAAATATGAAAAGGCGTCGCAATTAAAAAACTTGTTCTAATTTAAGACAGATAAGAAATTATTGTTTTTGTTTAACTCATTAATGGGCGCGTTACCTCCTTATTCATAAAAAATAAAATAGATTTATAAAGCTGTTAAAATCGAAGCATTTTATGAAAATGCCACTTTATACAATTGTTAAAACTTATTTTATTTTTTATGAATACCCGTCCTAAAAACATCATTGTTTGCACTTATAAACAGTTATTACATACAATATTAATTTAAAGCTGTTTGTTAAATACAAATAGCATCAGTCCCACACTTAAGCATTTACATACATATAAGCTGCATGTGCTGAAGGATTCATTGTCGTTAAATAAAAATAAATATTATTTTTTTTCCATATTGTCAAGAATGCTTTCATGAGATATGTATGTATGTAACTACTGACATTGAACTGATTGGTCAAACTTTTTGCGCACACTATAAACTAGTTAATATGGGCATCCGCTCATTTACTTCATAGTAGAGCTCCAGATTTTTTTTGAACATCTTCGGGTAGCCCGAACAAATGTTGTTCAAATGCTCGAACAGTTGTTTGTTTATTACCCGTGTGTTTGTACGGGCATTTGAATAATTCGGGCATTTTGAAATTTGTTTTTTCTTTTGTTTATTTTTTTTTTTTCTTCTTCATATGTAGTTGTTTTTATTTTTGTTTTTTTCGATACAAATTTTTTTTGTTTGTAAGCTCGAATGCTCGAATGTTTGTACGGGCATTTGAACAATAAACGGGCTTCAAACAAAAACGATCAATTCGATTTGTTCGATACCCGGGTATCTAGAGTTCTACTTCATAGTGCCAACATTTGTTTGTTCCTCATACGACATGTCAAACTGCAGCGGCCAATACAATGTTGCAGAAGTATTTAGGTTTGTATAGAAATGTGCATGCAAACAAGCTTACATACTTAGGTATGCCCTCATAAACATACATATTTATTTTTTTTTTTTTTGTAATGACACACGGCAAATTTACTTTTAATTCATTCAAACAAATTTGCTGCTGCATGCACATTAAATATGCAAAATATTGCCACGAGCTATGCAAACAGTTATTTACATAACTAACACTGCTATTCCGAGCGTTACCGGAAAATTACTTTACTGGTAATTTATGTTGCTGAAAATTGTTACCATCTTTTCAATTGGTATTCTGGCACAAATGGTAACGCTGTCAAAGCATTTCCATACGAACGGAATGGAATCGGGCTGAAATAGTAACAAATTGTTACCACGTATTGAGGTGGTAACTTAATTTTCTGCTGCCAGAATACGAAAAGAGTGTTTAAAGTACCAGATTCTTTATTTCACCAGTAAAGTAAATTATGTTACCACACCGGAATAAGGCCGTTAATGTCAATTTATGTATGTATGTACATATATATACTCGTATGTACATATAAATTATCCACACCTCCATATATTTGTATGTAACACTCACTTGTCGCCAATTATTGTAACCTACCAAACTAACCTTACTGTCTGCCAACCGGTCTACACCGTCGACGTCACCAACATCTTCATGTGATGTCCCCTTATGTAGTATGTGCGTTAAATAATAAGTAAAATAAAAACAAAACTTAAGGTTATTTGAACTCGAAACTGATATACCCAAATGTGAATATTAATTGATTTGTTTAACATTCTATGTCGTGTGTGTAATCGACTTTGATCATATAGGTAAATGCTACCAAGATGGTTGGTAATATGGCTATTTTGATTTTACTTACTAAAAACTTACCTTATTGATTATAAAACCACTTTTTGTTAATTATAAAACCACTTACCTTGCTTCTTGAAGTTTGGCATTTTTCATATTAATGCATTGCCGTTGTTAACGTGTTTCACTCATTTTAAACAAGAAGTAAAAACCTATACTTTCTCAACACAAAAATTTCCCTGCAAAAAAATGTTCGATTAATCCCGAAAGAGATTTGTCCCGGATTGATCTCCTTCGAGAACAATCGGTCCACAATTAGTCCCCGATTGTTCCCGCACTGGTATAAATGTAGACTAATTGTAGATCAATTGTTCCCGAACGGGTATAAATGTAGATTAATTGTAGACCAATTGTTCCCCAACGGGTATAAATGTAGATTAATCGCTTTCATCACGAACGGGTATAAATGTAGATTAATCGCTTTCATTCCGAACGGGTACAAATCTAGATTCCTTAAATGCAGAAATTTCACAAAAAATGCAATGTATTTAAAAAATTGTAGAACAACCGGTAAAACGAATTGAACACCCTTTATTTTAATAACAATGATGAATAATAATTTTAACAAAATGTTGCCTAAAATATCCTATGAAAAAATCCTTTACATTACGCTCAAAACGAACATTTTTTTATTTATTTATTGAGATTTTTTTACAAAAGTAAAACATTATATAATCTTTATTTAAATATGCATGAACATTTACAATTTTTTAAAGATTGTTATTAAAAATTTCCTCGGCTAACAAATTGGAAAAATCTACATTTTTACCCGTTCGTACTGAAAGCGATTAATCTACATTTGTACCCGTTCGGGATGTGAGCGATTGATCTACATTTGTACCCGTTCGGGATGAAGGCGATTGATCTACATTTGTACTTTTTCGGTATGTTAGTGATTAATCTACATTGGTACCCGTTCGGGTATACAAGTTGAACAATTAGTCTCTTCATAGGAGATGCTCGAACAAATGCGATCAATTCAATCCATATAAAGGGATGTAAAATTGTATTAGTCGCATGCTCCCTTGCGATTGATCCCGGACACGTCCCGGATTAATCGCATTTTTTGCAGGGTTCTTCTTGTACTAATGTATCGTTTGTTAAGACCAGTTATGTCTTCTGTAGGCATATCTATGTATGTCTAAAAGCAGATAGACAAGATAAAACCCCAATTACTTTTCGGCAAAATGCTCTTCATAAATGATATGATAAAATACCGTTGCCGTAATCGCAGCTGGTTATAAAAATGCCAACAACTTCACGGCTTTTGTCATTGCGGCAGCAGTCAGTCAATTGTCATTGGACTTGAAAATAGCAGCTTGCAGTTTCTATGCCAAAAAAATAATATGCAATGTAAACAAAAAACAAACGCTTAACGTTTCTGGCTGACTCATTTATTAACCGGTTGTACCGCTAAATTTTCATTGTCAATTATCGGTTAGTTAACGCCAAACGGGTCGAAATTCAATCAACGCCATATTCATTTAATTGTAGTTTAATTTGTGGAACTGGCGTTGTAAATACGGAAAAGCGTTTTAGCTGCGCTAGCAAATTGATTTGTTACGAATGAGCGAATTGAAACAAAAATGGCAATAATAGTTGAAATAACTATGTACATACATATTAAATTAATTTAGTTTTATCTAGCTTGATCGTAAAACTGCTGTTTCGGTGTCAGCCAATAACTGTAACGATCAGCTGTTGGCATCGCAATTTCGAATAGCTTTTTGTAAACGATTAGATGCAGCTAAAGTTCGTTAGGCATTCTGAAAAAAAGAAGTTTTATAAAATTTCGAGCGCCAAGGTTATTAATGATGATGCGATCGTCTGAAATAAAAAGGGGAATTCTTTTTTGCTCATTTTTGTTTCCAGCTATACATTTGTATGTACGTACATATGTAAATATATCTACAATGAATATCCGAGTTTTGCGTACATAATGACATTAAGAACTTTTATTTGACACACATACATATGTATGTTTCTTTATTTGTTATAGGCTAATCGCTCATTTAATTAATTACAAAAAGTCGCGATACTTATTTTTAGTAAAATCAAAACCAAAGAAAAAAATTTTTGTTTAGCCGCGAAAAATTCGAATCTAACCTCACCCAAATGACGAGACACTCCCAAAGGTGAGAGTGTAGAAAAGGACAGTGCTTAAGTTTAATTTTAGTTGACCTTAAGCAAGGTTAATTGTTATTTGGAAAAATAAAAAAGGTTGGAGTTTTGGTGTCTCGCGAAAACTAGCACTTTATGGCTGCTTTTTTGTCAGTTTTCGTCATCAAGAAAATGGATGGTTTGTTGGAAGACACATTTTTTTTTATTTTAAGCTGATTAAACTAAGCCATTTTAGTGAAAACTCTAAAGAGGCTTGTTGAAGTTTTCGTCAGCCACAAAACGAAAATACATATGTACATATGTACTACTTTTCGTAAAAAATTTTGAAAGTGCTAGTTTTCGTATGGTACGTCGCACATAGGGGTATTTTATCAATCTGGGCGGCCAAAACCCCATTTCCTAAAACTGGCCCGATTTCCAAAAAATAAAATTTTTTAGTAGGCCAGGACCCTAACGCATCATTTTCAATAAAACTTTATTCTCAAAACTCAAACACAAAGTTTTTACAGTCATTGAAAGTTTGGTCATTCGTGTATTTCCCGCGGCATTTTATAACGTTCTTAAAGTTTCAACATTTCCAATTAATATTTTTACGGTTTTAAGTCAAGTTTTTTAGAATACTGTTATGGATTCTTATAATACAGGTAATCGAGTACAAAATTCATGTTTATTGAGATTTAGTTAGTTGTTAGCGTCTTCTTAATTACATTTTTAAAAAACGATGTATTAAAAAAAAAATTCCCAAATATTTTGTTTTCAAAAGAGTTTTTGTTTAGGTGCCCGGCATTGCCCGACATTGACTCTTTTTTTTTTTCTAGATAGTCTGTTCCCTGTTATTTTGAGTTCAAGAAAGATCGGTCCCGGGTATTTCCGGTTTTAAGAAAAACAGGCGATTTTTCACGTTGGGAAAAATGACCCCACCATACAAAAAAAGTTAGTTGTTTGTGGATTCGAGAACACCCATCTAGCAACATATACATCGACGTGCTCCGAATCCAAAGTCCGCTTGTCCAATATACCCCCAAAACTTCAAGAAAATTGCGAAAAGCTAAAAAAAAGCCCCAAATGGCACATTTCATCGACCTAACCTACTAACATGTATTTCGACGTTCTGAATCCAAATCTGAGGTCGGTTTGGTCTCACTACATCACTTTTTAAAAATGTAAAGCCACATTTTTTTTTATGTTAAATTGAATTGAAATCACCATGGGTAACATAATTAACAATTTAAAGCCAAAAAAGAGTTTTGGCCGCCCAGATTGATTAAATACCCCAATGTGCGTCGATATGTATTACATCTACTAGGGCTGGTTCATATCTATGGGAGATTTATGTTAGAGCCCGTGCACAATTGACTTCTACCTCGCTTTGCTTCAGAGTTTTGCTTTGACAGTTTCGTTCAGCATGTGCTTTTCAAAGGGACATGTTCACAATTGAGGTGAAGCGAGTAAAGCAAGGTATAAAGTTAGCCATCTTTCAACTTTTTTACACTTTGGCAAACATCTCCCCTTGTGTGTGTGTGTGTATGTTTGTATAGCTACACTTAATTTAGCGATTTCGCGCAATTTCGTGAGAAGTGAACAGAGAAAAGTAAAAAATAACATTCGAATAAGCAGAAAAAAGCTAATTCCCCAAATATTTTACCAAAAATCAGGTTTATAAATTAAAGCAAAGAAGGGAGGTGGAAATTGTCAAAGTGTTAATTGTAGCAAGCATCTGAAATTTCGCTTTGCTTTAAGGTTTTTTCTATCAAAGTTGGAGCAGACAAAGCCAATTGTGCACGGGCTCTTATTTCTGCAGGTTGAGAAAGTATGTAAAGCCGCGTAGGAGTGGTTCATCGACATACAAATACGTGAATGCATAGAAAAAAATACAAATACAAATAAAAATAAAAACACGAATTTGAATAGAAAAACAAAATTAACGACAGAATTCCAAAGTCTGAAATGATCTCATTTAAACAAAATGCAAAGATTGCCCACATCTCAAATGCGGTTGAAAATAAAAGTGTATACATACAGTAGCACTTACATATAAATTTTTAATTGCCAAATTTGCAAAAAAGAAAACTACATACAAACAAAAAATTGCAATAACAAATTTGTGTTAATATGTATACTCTTATGTATGTACATACCATTAATCTATATATATAAAATGAAGTGGCGTTAGTACAAACGCGTATAACTCAAGAATGCCTGCACCGATTTGGATGATTGACACAAATTCAGATTGTTCTCTGGCCAGAATAGGAGAATATCCAATAAAATTCCCGAAAAATTAAAAAAAAATAAATTATTTTCCCATACATTTTGAGATAGGGATAGGAATAGGGATAGGGATAGAGATAGAGATAGAGATAGAGATAGAGATAGAGATAGAGATAGAGATAGAGATAGAGATAGAGATAGAGGTAGAGATAGAGATAGAGATAGAGGTAGAGATAGAGATAGAGATAAAGATAGAGATAGAGATAGAGATAGAGATAGAGATAGAGATAGAGATAGAGATAGAGATAGAGATAGAGATAGAGATAGAGGTAGAGATAGAGGTAGAGATAGAGATAGAGGTAGAGATAGAGATAGAGATAGAGATAGAGATAGAGGTAGAGATAGAGATAGAGGTAGAGATAGAGATAGAGATAGAGATAGAGATAGAGATAGAGATAGAGATAGAGATAGAGAGAGAGAGAGAGATAGAGATAGGGATAGGAGAAATTAGGTTTGTCGCGGCGAATATATGTATATCTCTTTTGTTCAGAGAATTGACAGTTTTATAGCTTCATAGGAATAAATTTTAGGCAGAACAACGTCTGCCGGGCCAGCTAGTGATGAATAACTGAACAAATAAAAACAAAAAATACAACCAGAATAATATCACGTGCAAAAAAAATTGTTGCTATTGTTATTGTAGCTATTTGTTGTTAACACGCGCAAACTTAAATTTTTTTATGGAACTTATTTATATACGTTGCGCATTTATTTAATGGCGTTTTCGATTCTGGCAAAAATGTCGCATTTATTCTGTATTTTTATCGGGCTGTCAAATTTGTTTGTTCTATTCCACATAGATTCCACACATTTTTTCAGGGTTGCTTGTTCTATTGACAAAAATGTCGCCCTCTGCCAGACCACAGGGCAGCATTTTCTGCCCTTAATATGACCAAGGGGTTGCATTATTTTTGTTTCATACATCACATGAAAAGTGCAACATTTTCTTAGGGCTCAGGGCGCATGTTGATAATGTTGCCTTGTAATAATGCAGCATTTTGGTTCAGAATCGAAAACGCTATAAGTTTATGTACATATTTACTTGGGTATACATATATGTATGTACATATGTATAGCATTAGTATTATAAGTAAAATAGCGGCTGACGGCATCGAACTCCCATAATGGATAAAATTGATTCTTTATTCCGAAATAGGTCGCTGCTTTGTATGAAATACATACATACATATTTTACGTGTGTAGATTTGTATGTATGTGCGATTTAAATTACTACAATAAGTACTTCTTTCTGTTTATAAGACTTTTGATACAATTTCATTTAGCTTAAATGGAAATGTACGTTTTAAAAGCAGATAGTTTAACTTTTAGATTTTCTTTTTTAGATTTTCTAATCGTAATGATTTCTAATTCTAATCGAAGTTCCCCAGATATGCCACAAACAGTCCACCCACAAGTCAGATAAGTTCCTAAACGTATTGGAATAATACATGATCCAATAATTCTATATAGAATTATTAGATCATGGAATAATATTTTAAGCTGTTTCATGTGTTAACAACTTCCCCACTTGAATTTTTTTTCCCCAACATATTTTACCAAGAATCGATCTCGTTTCTAGCCTTCACTAGCTCAATGAAACCGTCTACACAACAAGTAGCCAATCGTATTTCATGAAAATTAATTAAGCATTTTTATATTTTCACGCCTTCCAATCAACTTAAAGTTTACGATAATTTGTGTCCATCCATGAGGATAAACATTTTACGTCGCTTACATGTTTGCTTGCCTTCTACTTTTAACGCTTTTCATTTTCTCGCTTCTGCATGTACATTTCACTTTTTTTGCTTTCATTTTGCTGAAAATGTGAATTTTTACGTCTATAATTCAATTCGCAATGCCAAATCGATTTTCCCCACATCGCATACGAGGGGTACCTAAGCTAATTGCTTGCATGGTTGATGTTGCTGCTTGTGTGTGGTTAATTTTATTAATGAAAATTTACATTTTGACTAACTTATGCCTCAGACACCAATGTGGTATGAATATTATAATATCAATACTATGATTTAGCTTTACTATCAAAATTTTCAATTAAACTACAATATGAGAGTGACACATATGTGGTATAGATCGCAATATTTCTACTATACTACGATGTGTGTCTCTAGCATTACAGTTCTATTTTACTTGGAAAGAAAAAATATTGAATTATTTTGGAAATTTTAATTTCTTATTTGCTCAATAAAAAATTACTTTCAGTTTAAACTAACTAAATATGTACTACTATTTATGGTTCTAGTTTGTGTAAAAGACATTCTTTATAAATTGAGACTTTGTGATAGGATATTTTTTGTTTGCAACTGAAATTGGAAACAAGCAAGCATACCTACTTGCAATAATATTCTATTGTGCACATGCGAACGTGTTTGCACGTGTTATGTTCTTTCTGCTCGCATTTCTCACCCACGTTCACCTTCTGCCAGGATTAAATTTGGATTTACACTGTAAATTTTACAGCTTTTTTTTGTTATTGTTATTTTATTTCCTTTTTTTTTGCTCGCATTTGAATTGGTTTTTTATGCATTGGGCGTGGAATTTTTAGCATTTTTTTTTCGTGCGCCGTAAAAAGGTCAGCAGAGTTGATTGACTGACGGCTTGTTTTAGCGATTATTTCACCTCAATTTTAAATTTTCCTGCATTACCTCGCAGCAGTTAAACTGAAAAATAATGTGGCCAGTAAACCGACATGTAAAGTACATACTTCTGTATGCATGTATGTATATGAGGTTAATTCCTTATTACGTTTTGGGTTCTTGGTATTCTTAATTAAGCGCAGGCTTTACATTTTCTACGTTCTTTGTTCAAATGCATTTAGTAGCATAAATGTTTGATATGTTAATTTACGAGCAATACAACGGGAGTAGGATCGGCTTGTATTCAATATCCATATCATTAACTCGCGAACAATAAATATTTTACTCGAAACTTAGTGTAGTGAAGATTTTCAGTTATTTTACTACAAATTAACATGTGTTTACATATACGTAAATAAAGGTATCTTACTCTGTAGTTCATAATAAATGAAGCTATAAAAGTGCATGACAGATCATTGTTATTCTCAGTTTAGTAGGTATAACAACGACATACATACATACGTATGTATTTTCCACATGTGATATTTGCATATAGATACATCCAGATGTAAGTATGTCGTTACAATCAACTTGTGGCTTGATAAAAAAATGCAAACAATACCAATGAATAATGTACATTTACTTATTAAAGGGCTGCACGAATGGATTCGAAACGACCAACAAAATATACGCGGCCGTCCAATTACAATACCTACTTGTTTCTGTCGTTTTAGAATAAGCGCAAGTAGAGCACAACCATAAACAAAACCAATACAATTACTTATTCGTAGCGACAATTACATGACCTTAAAAAGGTTCTGCAAATAGTGTACACTACTTGCGAATACTTCGAATATAATCGAAATATATGTATGTACATACATATTTTCATAAACACACATCCAGACGTTGTGTTCAGCCCCTGTAGGGAAAATCTCTAGTTCCGAACTAGGTCGCCTCTAGTGCATATTTCGACACTACTAGTGCGAGCTAAATCTCTTTTGCATGTTATCAACTGGCGAATTTAACACGGCGATGTCCTAGGCGGTGTCAATTGTCGCCCTCTGCACTACATTTTCGATAGTTCCGAACTAGGACTAAATTCTACAGTTTTCACTAGTTCGTTTATTGGCACAATTTCGATAGTTCTGAACTAGCTCCAAGTACCTACAAATTCTACAGTTTTACATCTGCCGCTTAAGTGCAGCATTTGACACACTTCATGCAAGTGGCGCGATGGCCGACTGGCTAACGCATTTGCCTTTCAATCTGAGGGTCGCGGGTGCGAATCCTGTCGGTGTCAAGGTGGATGATAATTTTTTTTTTAATTTTTTTTAAATAATATTTTTTTATTTATTTATTTAATAAAAATTTACAATAATATTTAAAAAGTAATAAAATAAAAAAAAATTAAAAATAAGCCTGAGGGATCGGAAAAGCATAATTAGGGGAACATTTCATTTCATAAGAGATGAAAATAGAAAACTCTTTATATAAAATGCTTCATTAAACATCTGAGAATTGCAAAAATATACAAAGCCGAAGGTAATTGAACGAACGAAAAATCTTCGTAGAATTTTTGTCACTTGCATACAAATCAAAGTGTGCTAATAATGGTCACTCAATTCACTCCTTCTGAACTGGTGACGGTCTAGCTACAATTAATCTAGTTCCATTTTGACACCTTTTCGCTAGTTCGGAACTAGAAATTTTGCTCACTAATTATTGAGTTCCCTGCAGGGGCAAAATTACGCTGCTAGTGTGAGTGTGTGTGTGTGCATATGCATACACACTAGGGCGGGTCGATTGGTAGGTATGCTCTTCGTTTTACAATTTCAATCTATTTACACCTACTTAGCTCAGTTGTTTTCCTTTTCTTATGTGCGCCTACTTAAAACTTAACAAAAGAAGGAACCGTTTATATTTAAATCCTTTTAACTTGATTTTCTTTACTTGTTGCTACATTGCATGCACATATCGTCGCTCCCAACGAAGACTAGCACGGTTCAGTTAGCGTGGAAGACTAGCACGGTTCGTTGTTCGCGTGGAAGACTAGCATGCTTCAGTTCCCTGCGTGGAAGACTAGCATACTTCAATTCTCTGCGTGGAAGACTAACATACTTCACTTGTTTGGGTGGAAATGAACATACTTCTGTTTGTTAGAAATAAGCTTAGGGGTTAAGCACATAAGGAGGATTGTCCGAGGAGTGAAAGATATTTGATAAGTAAGTGCAAGAACAATAATTCATACAGCAATAAGACTTTAAACAGGAACCTTCAGTCAAACTATATGAAAAGTATATGAAGTTCAAATATTCCTAGACTTGTACTAGGCCTACTTTTAAGTATTTGCATAGGTTGTGCAAATAAAACCTGGCTTTCGCATCAAATAAAACACCGCGTTACTTATTACTCAGAACTTCCACTTACTTATAAAATATCTTTCACTCCTCGGACAATCCTCCTTATGTGCTTAACCCCTAAGCTTATTTCTAACAAACAGAAGTATGTTCATTTCCACCCAACCAAGTGAAGTATGTTATGGTGCTAACAGTCAACAACGAGTTGCCGCAACCCGTGTCAGCTGACACGATCTACCTTATGAGAGTGCCATATAAATGAAAACTCACCAACGACCGAAACATACGAGTACGCAGCCCGTACCGCAGAAATCAACGAGCATTTTGATTTTTGCCGGAAAACGTGTCAGCTGATTGCTTTTGCTCAACGCGGTGTTGCCGAACGAACTTTTTTAGCCACTAAAACATTTGAACGGTATTTTTCATTGTATTATTAAACGAAATCAATGCGAGTGTAAAATGTAATGGAATATATCTTTCTTCATAGGAAAAACAGCTTAAGTTTACTTAAGCGAAATATGAGTTATTAGATAATTGTTTAGCTCATTTATTGAAAATAATTATCATTTATGTATATGTTATTAATTCACATGAAACCATTTTTAATACGTTTATTTTAGTTTCAAATAAACTTAAAATCGAGATTATCCAGTTATAACTTTTTTCGGAGCATAAATTCGCACAGGATGAAATAAAAAAGTTACATAAATGATGTTAGTAACTAGTAATTTACGATAAATAAAAGTAATTTTTATTTCAAAATTATCCCTTTTTACCATTTTTGAATGGGTCAACGGATAGCGAGCCAGCGGATAGTGAACAACTGATATTTTCCGTCATAAAATTCACACAGGCAAACAAAATTGCGACAATGGCAGCTTTTAGAAATTTTTTTGTGTTTGCACGAAATAAAAATTTCGTATGGTTATTCCTTTATTTATTGCCAAAAAAGTGTATTTTCTTTTACTTATTTTTCACTTTTCAACAAGAAAATAACAAAATACATCAGAACTGCAACTCTGACTCCTGAGGAGGGATAGGACCACGCCACTCAAAAACCCGTTTTTACCCCGCCCGTCTTTTGTTAACAACTTTTTATTGCGTTAAAAATTAAGTTCCGCTTCGGATTCGTGTTCATGTGATCAAAATGCGTCGATTGACACCCCACTTCTTGAAAATTTACCAATTTTCAGCGTTGTCACCTAAACTAGATAATTACCAATACTTGGAATACAAAATCCCGCATTTTTTTTATTAAAAATTTTCGCCTGCGTCGCTTTTTTTCTTAAAGAAAACAATATATTTAAAAATTTAAATTGAGAATAAACATCGGTACTAAGTTTGGGTATTTCATGCGAAATTTTTGTGTCTTCGATTATTTCAAATACGGCAACACTCACACGGCTGTTCAAAATAGAAAACAGCTGATTTTTGTGTTTTCATACGGGCACGCACTTTGTCTAACTCGGAACGAACTCGGTCTTCGGAAGCGGGTCGTCAACTCGTTGTTGACTGTCGGCACCCTAAGGTGCCGACAGTCAACAACGAGTCGACCGAACGAATCGAGTACCCGTAAATATAACGAGTTGAACGAATTTCATGCCCGCATGACAACATAAAAATCAGCTGTTTTCTATCTTGAACAGCCGTGTAAGTGTTGCCGTATTTGAAATAATGGGAAGACACAAAAATTTCGCATGAAATACCCAAACTTAGTACCGATATTTATTCTCGATTTAAATTTTAAATATATTGTTTTCTTTCAGAAAAAAAGACGTAGGCGAAAATTTTTAATAAAAATATGCGCGATTTTGTATTCAAAGTTTTGGTAATTATCTAGTTTAGGTGACATGGTGGAAATTGGTAAATTTTCAAGAACTGGGGTGTCAATCGACGCGCTTTGATCACATGAACACGAATTCGAAGCGGAACTTAATTTTTTAACGCAATAAAAAATTGTTAACAAAAGACGGCGGGGTAAAAACAGTTTTTTGAGTGGTGTGGCCCTGTCCCTCCTCAGGAGTCAGAGTTGCATTTCTGATGCATTTTGTAATTTTCTTGTTGAACAGTGAAAAATAAGTAAAAGAAAATGCACTTTTTTGGCAATAAATAAAGGAATAACCATAAGCATTTTTTATTTCGTGCTTACACAAACAATTTTCTAAAATCTGCCTTCGTCGCAATTTTGTTTGCCTGTGTGGATTTTATGACGGAAAATATCAGTTGTTCACTACCCGCTGGCCCGCTGTCCGTTGATCCGTTCAAAAAGGTGCAGTGAAATAACGCCCGTGGAATTAACGCCCGCGGGCGTTATTTCCCAAAAAAGGAAATAACACCCGCGGGCGTTTTTTCCTTTCTTGAAAAATAAATAATTCCTGCGGGCGTTATTACGTTTGATCCACGGGCTTTATTTCTCTTTCGGAAGGGCAATTAAGCCCGCAGACGGGCTTTTTTTTTTTTTTATATATGGTGTATTAGGGAAAAAAGCGCCGCAGGCGAAAAATTGGAATAAAAAATCGCGCGATTTTTAATTCCAATTTTTCGTTTTTTTTTTTTTAAATATGGTGTATTATTATTAGAAAAAACGCCGTAGGCGAAAAATTTGAATAAAAAATCGCGCGATTTTTAATTCCAATTTTTCGATTCTTTCAATTTTTTTTAAATTCCCTTCTAAATATTCAAATACTCAATCAAAATAAACAAAGCTTCAGTAAATTTCTATAATCATTTATTAGTAACAATTTTCAAGGTCTCTAAGTAAGTAAATATTTAAATACGCAATCAAAATAAACAAAACTTCATTACATACATATTGGCACTTTCAGACCACAATCTAAGCAAATACTCATATAGAGTTTTCAACAATTTGACGACAAACCGGGCACAAAATATTTATATTGCCATTTACGATTGCAACCTTACTGTGCTCTCCAAAGCAATCCGCACACAATTTAAAGTGATTGCATGGGCTTAAGAGAACATCGCGTGTTTTGGTAAAACAAATAACACACAACAACATGCTTTGACTCTCGCAAAAATTGTCTGCCGTTTCTTCATAGTCAGAACAATCCATTTCGGATACATCAATACTAATACACCATATTAAAAAAAAAAACGAAAAATTGGAATTAAAAATCGCGCGTCGTCTGCGGGGTTAATTGCCCTTTCGAAAGAGAAATAAAGCCCACATCGCCGAATAGGGCGCGCGGGCGTTCTTTCCCTTTCTGAATGGAAATAAAACCCACGGGTCTAATTTCGTTTTATTCGCAGGCGTTATTTCTTTTTCAAGAAAGGAAAAAACGCCCGCGGGCGTTAATTCCACGGGCGTTATTTCACTGCACCGTTCAAAAATGGTAAAAGGGATAATTTTGAAATAAAAATTACTTTTATTTATCGTAAATTACCCTTTTCTTTTCATTGCCTAATTTCTCATTTATTTGAAAAATACGCTATCCATTTCCTATGTAGCAGGGATATAAAATAACTATTATTTCATTCAAACATGTACATTTTTCAACTATAACATCATTTATGCAACTTTTTTATTTCATCCTGTGCGAAAAGTTATGCTCCAAAAAACATAAAAGTTATAACTGGATAATATCGATTTTAAGTTTATTTGAAACTAAAATAATGGCATTAAAAATGGTTACATGTGAATTAATAACATATACAGAAATGATAATTATTTTCAATAAATAAGCTAAACAATTATCTAATAACTCATATTTCGCTTAAGTAAACTTAAGCGGTTTTTCCTATGAACAAAGATATATTCTATTACATTTTACACTCGCATTGATTTCGTTTAGAGCCTATACACACTTGCGACTCAATCGATTTGGTCGAATTGGACTGTTGTATTCACACTACTCCAACTATTTAGTCGAATCGGTGGCAGCTATTCACACTTGAGACTAAATAGTCGTGCGATTGACAATGACATAGTGTTGCCAATGTTCACATTTTACTCAGCAAATTTTACATTAGTGGTCTTCATATAAAGTGATGAAGTATTAAATTGTTAAAGTTTATCTGCATTCTTACATGAAAGCACCTTCTTGTCAGCTGTCAACTTGATTAATAAATAAAAAACAATAAAATAAACAAAAAGTGCATACATTGTTTGGCTTTGTTTCTTATTAAACTAGCAACTAGCTGTCAAGTAAATGAAAAGAGAAAAACGGAAGGAATTACGCTCATAAAGGCGAAACGAACAGAAGTACAAGAAACGGAAAAATAGTAAAAATCAGCCATTAATAATTTTCATGAAATTTCATTTTCATTATTTCTATTTTAAAATGCGATTAATGACATTTGAAGAGAACAACAATATCAAGAAACATATGAAAACGGAAGTAAATATCCTTAGTTAGATAATTCTTGTCTATAACTACAACATTTCCAGATGGATTTTAGAAAGCGTCAACTGGATTTTAGAAAGGGGAAATTGGATTTTAGAAATGTCAATTGGATTTTCGAAAATTTATATAATTATTAATTTATACTTTCATACGCAATAAAGAATTTCCATTCGAAAAATTCTGTGTAAAATTTATTTTAAACGCACATTCTGAAATCCAATTCACGCTTTCAAAAATCCAATTTTGTTTTCTAAAATCCTTTTAACGCTTTCTAAAATCCAATTGACATTTCTAAAATCCAATTTCCCCTTTCTAAAATCCAATTTCCCCTTTCTAAAATCCAATTGACATTTCTAAAATCCAATTTCCCCTTTCTAAAATCCAGTTAACGCTTTCTAAAATTCATCTGGAAATGGTGTAGTTAATAAGAAACGAACCTTTTGTTTTTAAACATTTTGAAAATATTAATTGAAATATTCAATCTCTACAATTTACCAAAAGTGAAATAAAAGTAGTGCTGTCAGCATGGCAACTCTTTCCACTACGAATATCACTGTTGTTGTTGTAGTCGTTCGACTAAATTGTCTCAAGTGTGAATACGTAGAAGGGCGCCTTGCTGATCAAGCAGTTGTACAACTGTTTCAGTTGGAATGAAATTGGGCTGCAAATCCAACTGTTTCAGTTGTACAACTAATTGAATGTAGTGTGAATGCTTCCATACATTCCCATGCAAATCAACATTCGACTAAATCGATTGAGTCGCAAGTGTGTATAGGCTCTTAATAATACAATGAAAAATACCGTTCAAATGTTTTAGTGGCTAAAAAAGTTCGTTCGGCAACACCGCGTTGAGCAAAAGCAATCAGCTGACACGTTTTCCGGCAAAAATCAAAATGCTCGTTGATTTCTGCGGTACGGGCTGCGTACTCGTATGTTTCGGTCGTTGGTGAGTTTTCATTTATATGGCACTCTCATAAGGTAGATCGTGTCAGCTGACACGGGTTGCGGCAACTCGTTGTTGACTGTTAGCACCATTAGTCTTCCACGCAGAGAATTGAAGTATGCTAGTCTTCCACGCAGGGAACTGAAGCATGCTAGTCTTCCACGCGAACAACGAAGTGTGCTAGTCTTCCACGCGAACAACGAACCGTGCTAGTCTTCGTTGGGAGCGACGATATGTACATATGTACATACATACATATGTATGTATGTATATCATATGCACATTCAATAAACAAACACAACATTTTTTGCTTGCCACATCGCATGTGTGTCATATTAAGGCGGTTTTATGAAGGAAATAAAGTTCTCCAGAAATTCGCGGAACATCCCGATTTTCATGCTAATATAATACGGAAATCTATACCTAAAATTTTGCCTTAATATACATATTAAAATTTAGAGGTCGTGCAAATGCCTCCAAATTTCTCTCTCCTTTTATATCAGTGATGATACATAATTTTTTTCAAAGTCCTTAATGAACAAGAAAAACATATCTTATCATTAAAAAATGGAACATATTATGTTTGTTGGACTTTTATTTTTTGGTCCACCTTAATGCCATATGCACATTAAATAAACAAACAAACCAAAGAAACAATAAGGTTTTGAGAATACTTCATAACATGGTTATTATTATGTTCTACTCGATCGCGGCGAATAGTGTACACTAATCGCTCCAACAGAGCAAATAGAAATAGTATTTGTATTCCAAATGAAAAGTATGGGTTTTATTCGTAGTTGCATTGAAATTATGCTGTGACTAATTGTACAATGCATAGAGTATTCGCAAATATAGAAGAGGCAAATGGTATTGTGCAGAGGTCTATTACTTATGCACAGACGTGTGCATCTGAATATGTAAATATGCATGGATACTTCTATAGCTCTCCGGTGCAGCTCATAAGAGAAGATTAAATGAAAATAAATCTTATCAGCACAAAAGTGATAAAGAAAGATACATACATATGTATGTACATATGTACTTAGTATGTCGTCAATGACTATAAAACCGCCATGATCTGTTCTGTATGTCTCATTCATTCAATGAAAAATAAATAAATAAAACAATACAAAGCTAATAACAACATATATTTAATATAAAACCTGATCTCCTCAAATCTCATAACCAAAACACATAACCGCATTTAGCAAAACTTGCTACAAGTCTTTTTTCTTTCTTAGTTATTTTACATATTGAATTTGGAAACCTGAACTAAATATTTCTAAACGAAATCAAATATTCCGTATTTACTATGACTTCCATCAGGCATGTGCACATAAATAGAACATTTGCTATCAAAACCAGTTTCTTCCATTTTTAGAAACTTTACAGGAGAGACAAAAACTTCTCACGTCCACAGTGCTGAAGCAATATTTATTTTACATCTAATTTTGGGCTTCGTCAGGTTATGAAGGACCCTCCAAACTTCCAAAATATGCAAACAAGGAGATTTTAGAAAGATATGGAATGAGCTGGTTTTGATAGCAAACGCCTCATATGTACGAATGTAGGTAACTGCCGAAAGACTTTCAACTCCAAAAAAATCCGATCGAAATTAGTTTTTATTCATACGGTAGCAACATGCAAAATTTTTGACGAAATTCGTCAGCCCAGCAGGTTTATGCGATATCTTTTTACGGCACGAGTTCTTTCTGCATATACATATCCATACCAAGTGCTTCTGTTCAAAAACCTTCCACACGAAACTGTCGATATCGTTTAATGATTAGCGATCATGGGCGAAAAGCTGGTACTGTGATACGATTCCATCCTACAAAGAAAATTGTTTGGGTTTAGGAAAATTTTACGTCTGACCAAATACAAGGATTAAACATAATCTAAAAAGCGTTCTTAATGAATGCAATTCTTTTTTGATGATAATTAAAGCGTATTTTTCATGGCCGTAAGAAATGGCAGGCATCTACATATATGTATATTCTATGGGCACTAATAAACAATGCGGCTCAACCGTTACTCATATCCGCCCACAAAATACTTCTATTCAAAGTCATAGCCACACTTAGGTTGCAATTTATTTTATTTATTTATATTTTTTTCGTACTTTTGCTATTCATATTCATATGTTGCCAAATTTTTATGGCGAATTACATACAAACACACGCACTTTTTATTAACTAACATATCTTTACGTACATTTGTGCAAAACTGATGTCAGAGAACTGCACAAAATTTATTCACTTGGGTATATTCACCGAAATGCTCAAAATGATTTGCAAATATGTACAAACAACTATGATTAGTAAGAACGAATTTGTTAAACTACGAGTAGATACTTAGCATGTGGGTGTAGTTACTTATGCTGAAAATTTGTGCATGAATGAATGCATTAGTTAAGTAATATAACTTGTGCTAAAAACATACAAAAAACGCAAAATAATAAGCTCTAATGTAAAAGTGAGCGAGTGAGTGACACACATTTCTAGACACACTCGAAAACGTGCGCTAAGTAGAGCGCTTTTGTATGGGGTGTAGATGGTGGCGCTTCAGCCAACGCTTCCATGTACACTGTGAATGGCATGCTGATGAAGTGAAGCTTAACGACAATCATACACAGAGCCAAAATACCACCTAAAATGCCCTATAAATTAGAACAAAGTTTAGCGGATTTCTCTATGCTTTCTCTCCAATAAGATGCCCGTCTTATTATTACTGGATATTTCATTTTAATAAAACTAAGTAGATAATCTGTAAAACTAATATGAAAACCTTTTCAATATAATTAAGAAGATGACCCGTGGATTTTAGATGAAATCATTTTCAGTAAAATTTAAGAGATAACCTATAAAACTAAGATGAAAACCTATTAAATAAAATTTAGAAGATGACTCCTAGAATAAATATGGAAACCTTTTCACATAAATTTAGCAGATAACCTATAAAATTAAGAAGAAACCCTGTTTAATATTATTAGGAAGAGAATCTTGATTTTCATCGGAAAACATAATTAGTCAACTAGTATTTTCCTAGGACTTATTCAGACAAAGGGCAACATTTCATTTCATATAAGTGCAGATGGACATAATAAACTCTTTATACCAAGTGCTTCATTAATTGTTTGAGAATTGTAGAAATGTGCAAGGCCGTAGTGAAATTGACGAACGGAGGAAATACATAAGAGCTCTTTTAAAAATAAAAAGTACTCCCTTTTAATTTCTTGAACATGTAATTGCACGCATAAAACGTGGCTGATGCAATAACTGTTATGCATACTTCTAGTATGTACGAGTATATATGTACATATGTATGTATGTACGTATGTTAAGACGTTTAAAGCAAAATTTGAATTAATAAGGGCTCTTTTAAAAATAAAAAGTTTTCCTTTTTAATAAATTCAAAAAGGTTCAAGTAAAAATTAGAGGATGTCCTTATTGATTTGCTTTATAAAAATTTTCTCCTAAAAACAAGCAGATTTCTTCTAACAATTTAATTTTTTTTACAAAATGACATAAAAAATTAATAAACAAGAAGATATCCTTTTAAATAAATTTAAGAAGAAATTCAAGCTAAAATCCAGAAGAATTTCTAGCAAAAATTTCTTCAATTTTGTCCCCTCTCCCTCTCCTCGGCCAAATAGCTTTTTTAGGTGGCAGTCTCTTTGATTATAGGTGAACTTTTTGGCTCTGTGTATGTAATGCATACATACATATATTATATACATATATACCAATTAAAATGCATAGTTAATTTTAATAGCTCTTTTAACTAATGCTCAAATTCAACTGCAGCAGCAACGTATGTAGATCAAGGATGCATCGTAACGTTAATTTAACGCTAACCCAAATGTTAAAGTCGTGTTTGTTGAAACGACTTATTTTTTTCAAAAAAAAAAAATTATCAAAATAATTTCCGTTTCGTTTTTAACGTTAACGAAACTCAAGCGTTAACGCTGAAACGTTGAAAAGTTGAGTGCGTTTATTTTTGAGTTGGCAATGCTCTAGCGAGTTATAAACAGAGTTGCCGTGACATCCCAGTAATTAAATCATAAAAAACGCTACAAGTGGTAAATTTTTTATTTTGTACTATGACTCAATGATAATGGTAAAATTATTTGAAAATCGCTCTTCTTTTTCCTGTTTTAAATAAATGTCAAAATATTGTGTTTCGTTTTGGTATTTCATCCGTTTACTGCGCGGAAGAGCTTTAGTGTTCAGTGGCGCTTTTCAACTAACACAAAACACACACTATTCTTAACATCTATCAAAAACGGTCATCGAAAGGCAATTACGTGTTCTCTTTTAACTGCTAGGACCTGTATAGTTGCGCCTTATTTTTTACTGTTGAAATTACCATTTTTGATAAAAAGTAATTAAAACTAAAAGGTAACAGCTGTGTTCAATAGCAAAAAAATTGATACGAATTTTTCGTAAAAAATGACAGTTCTCCATATGAAAATGACAGTTCTTATGAAAAATTCGTAACAATTTTTTGATATTGAACACAGGTAATGATTCTTTTGGTTTTTAGCAATATCGAATTAATTTTAACAATAGTTGATTTTTCTATTACGCGACCGTGAAAAGAACACTCAACTTGCTAAATATTTATTACAACCACTCCCGTTAGATGGCTTCGGGCGGATTCGAATTTTTGCCATTCACCAGCAGAGTTCGGTTGTGTTACCGGCAATTACCGGCAGAGTTCGGGTGTGTTGCGGTAGTTACCGATAGTTACCGGTAGAGTCCGCTTGGTGCAGACTCTGTATACCTCTGTATAAAAGAATATGATTGGCTGATATTTATGCACTTGGTTGATGTTTATGCTACAAGAACATACGTTCCAAAAACATAGATTCCAAAAATTATATGTTTCTATTCGTTCTATTCCAAAGCAACACTGCTGTTGCAGGTTGACAAACAGATAAACGCTTTCAGTTCGACGCGCTTAACATAGCCAGTTGGCTTTGTTTTTGTTGTTGCTTTTCATGTTATTCGCTAATCTAGCGTGTGTTTTTTCGAACTTTCGTGCAAAAGAATGGGGCTAATGTAAAGTCAAAAAGAAAAAGATTGGCTTTGAGTTTACAAAAACACATGTATAATACTGCATTTGATACATGACACATAAAAATCAAATTTGGTAGTTTTTTGTTAATTTGGTTGTTTTTCAGATTATGGTTAGTAATTTTTCTTTTGCTTTTCGTTAAAGCATTGCCAAAACAAAATAAATAATAGCTTAAAAAAACTAAAAAACACGCTTTAATCTTAAAAATGGTACTAAAAATTGAGAAATAATTTAATTAGAAACAAAATGATGAACGAAAATATAAGTATTTAAGGAAAAGCGTGGGGGTGCTCAGTATGTCAAAACATATTTCAAATCGCTGTTTTTTTTACTAATATTTTTATTTTGACTTTTTTGAGATTTCATATAACGTACTGTTTAATTTCGCAACTAGGTATTTATATTTTTGTACTAGTTGTACGAATCGAATATTTTCATGTTCAAATATTATTGAGCTTTTCCTTAAATACTTATATTTTCGTTCATCATTTTGTTTCTAATTAAATTATTTCTCAATTTTTAGTACCATTTTTAAGATTAAAGCGTGTTTTTTAGTTTTTTAAGCTATTATTTATTTTTAACTTTTTAGTGAAATTTTTCATTAAAGGATGTTTTATGTGGACGCAAGAATAAAAGTAAATTTTTCACATACATTTTTTCCTTATAAAAAAAAACATTGGTCATGGGAGCTCAAAAATGAAGCCTAAACGAAAAAATATCAACTAATATGTACTATGTGTATCGAAGCAAAACTATTTCAGTTTTTAATCGGAGATATGCTCTTCTTTATTCAGTCAGCGCTCCAAAATATTCTCATTGTCCTATAATCACTTCCATATTTTTCTTGTATACGAAAAATAGTAAACAACTTCTTGAATATAAAAATAGCGAAACACATGTGAAAGTTACCAAGAAACCAACAGCGAAAAAATAACCTATGTATTTTGGTAATTACCAAGTTCGGCAATCGTGCTATAAATAGAATTTGAACAAACAAAAACAGTTCTTGCTTTGCATACATATGTATGTACGTGCAATTGTTTTTATTGCAAACACAACAACAACAAAACAAAAACACAAAACCAGTTCTTGATTTGCATACTATGTATGTACATGCGGTTGATTTCATTGCAAATACAACAACAACAAAACAAAGCTTCAAGCTTCATTTTTGAGTGAATTTATGCATTGAGTTTATCGCCAACGCTATGAGCGATCGCTGGCTGTTGTGCGTTAGTTCGCTAGCTATTTGAGTGGTTATACGTTTTTCTTTGCACATTTCGAGCCATAACCGCCGGATTGGCGTAACCACCATATACAAATTTTTAGAGGAGAACGTTTTCTTTTGTAAATATCTACGCAAAAAAGCTACACATTCCAACGAAGTTTTGCTGAATTATGTACCAAAAGTGGATAAAATCATCATACAAAATTTCACTGGAATGCGTTGCTCAATTTCGTAGATATTTGCAAAAGAAAACGTTCTCCTCTAAAAATTTTTATATGCTGGTTACGTCAATTTGGCGGTTATGGCTCGATTTGTTTGTGATTTGAGAAGTATGTATTTTTGAGCGTTCGTGAGTGAGTTTTTCCGTACCCTCAAAGCTTGTTACTTATTGGCTTGTATACGGGAGTGAATTGAAATTCATAGAGGCTATTTTGAAGAAAGGTAACATAAAAGCCGCAATGAAGCATAAAGTATAATGTTGAATGTCCTACTATATGATGCCGTTGGGCTGTTGATGTCATGTTTCGAATCCGGAGGAGAATAGAAATAATAGAGAGAACACAAAAAAGTGAATGTTTGAAAGATATAATTATTTAGTTAAATGTTGCAACTTTTAGGATGGGATGAAGTTACATACACACATACAGGTGAAGCTAATAAAAGCGTGTTAAAAAACGAAACTTTTTTGTTGACCGATTTTGTTTCAACACTCAGAGAAAAAGCAAGATAAATTTCAGTATAGCGTGCTTGAATCAAGCCGAAAACGTTATGAAAGTCTGTTAAGCTTGAAAATGCTAAAATCAAGAATATATTCTTATTTCTAGGACGACATTTTTTGAGAATAAAAAGCTTATATTAAGAACTTTGCAGATTTGAAACAAACTTGAATAAATTTATTTTAAGCATTACCCGTGATTGATTTAAGACTGTACAATCTTATTTGAAGAATGTTCAACTTTGTTTTAGGAACATTTATTCTTGGTTTTCCACTTTTTCGAAATTCAAAATTCGAAATCATTTAACCCACCTAGCAAAATAAAAAAGTGGTTCTTTCAATGCATTGTATTTTATTTTGTTTTATTTTCAGACATAGTAATATATATAATATCCCTGCAGTAAAAATCCGAAATGAATCCTTTATGAATCACTGATGAAATTCACCTACGACTGAGGAGGCATCAGTGAATACTTTCATATAAAGACTGATGAATTTTTCATATAAATGGTTTGCTTTCCTCAGAAAAAAAAAACAAAAACAATAAAAATTGTACTCAGTTATAACGACAGTGATGAATATTCAACAAAGAATCATCAATGATCATTCGTCAGTGAAACAAATTTACTGCAGGGATACAATACAATTTTTGCATACATATACATATATATATACATATATATAAGGTCTTAAGGTAATGTTATAATTATAAGTACAACAATTTTGGATGATTTAAATCTAAAAACAGATTCAAAAGATTTCTCATGAGAATCCCGCTTCCTTGTTGCGTCTGAACAACAGACCATACAACCTATTGATTTTTGATTGTAACACAGCATCACCAACACCCCATAGTCCAGTCACCACACCAAAACAGATCACCACAAACCCAATTTGGCTGATGCCCAATGCGTATGACACGTAAGAAATCGGCTCAAAATAAATGCCTGTTCCATGCCAATGAAAACCGCAATTGAATGAGCAATTGTTGTTTGGGTTTCTTCATTTGACGGAAAGTGGCCGATAATAGCTCCATGCCCGTTAGTTCTTGGGCCGATTGTGAACACTTAAAGGGATCCAATAAGATGGCAATAATGGCAAAAGGCGCAATAATAATAATACGATTCAACTTGCTATGACCACTGGAGCCAGTAACACAAAAGTTTGCGCCGCAAAACTGCAAATCCTCTTCGGTGATGGTGGCGTTGGAGTCACCGCAACTTCCATGGGCGCACTTGAAAGCCGTGTATAGTATAGATATGAAAATGACAATTCGTAAGCAGTTAAATTACGATGAATCACGAATCAGATATTGATTTGTTTTTTATTTTCCATTTTGCTTTGTACGAGTAAATTTTTCTATTTTTTTGTTAAAAAAAATATTTCGATTGAACAAAAAAGCGACGATTATTGAAAATTATGTATGTATGTATGTATGTACATTTTTATATACATACAGATGTATCCCAGCAGTATTTGAGGTAAGGAGCTGCATATTCAGTAGAATATTCATTATGAAAAATAGCCTGAAACTAAGTTCAAAATTCATTGCTGAAAAAATAACTGAACACGCAGTGAAGACATCAGGTGTACTGAAATACATGCTATGGAAGTTCTCCCTGCGTATTCAGGCCTTTTTTCCTACAGAAACTCTCCCTTCTCGTTCGGCAGTTTTTAGGTAGTTGATTTTCGACGCCACCTCTATATAAAAACGAAAGGGAAAGTTCAGATATTAGAACTACATCTCTACTGAATATTCAGTAGGAAGTATGTGCTGTTTTCCAGCTGGTAAATACTGCTGGGATGTATCTTTCAGAGAACACTGGAAATTAAGAATTTTATTCTTAAAACAAGATTTTTTCAGATTTTTATCTTGCTTCAAGAATGCCATTCCTGTTTCAAGATTGGAGAAACTTAAATTTTATATATTTTCCCTTAATTTCTGTAGTTCTTAAATCAAGTACGACACAGTTTGATTTTAGCCCGCAGCTTTTCTCTGAGTGAACGTTAACGAAATCAGTTTTGTTGAATTATTTCGTTGATAACGTTAACGGTTGCATATCCGTTTCGTTAACATAGCATGTTAACAAACGAAAACATATTTTGATAGTTTGTTGAGCATCCTTGATGTAGATACATATGCACATAATGGGACAGAGTAAAGAGAATTAATTGCCTGATTGCATACTGGATTAATATGAGTACAACGGCTGCTTAATATATATGTATGTATATAAATGTATGTATTTTTGAACTTTTAGTTTAAATTTATGCTGTTATCTTGAAAACTAAAGGGGAACATATGTAAAATCATTCTTTCAAAACCTTATCCTCATTTTACTTCTAAAAAGTCCTTATTCATAGTCGAATTCCTCTTCAAGGAAAATGTACCCGTCCAAATTAGTTCGGGAATCCGTACACAACACGGTTGGAAAATTTCCGTATGGTTATTGTTGTTGCTGTATGCTTTTCAACGCAACAGAGCTGTGTCACTGCATGCACGTACCTACATGTTGGTGAAATCGTAATGCGCCATACATAGTAAGTATCTATGGTGTACAAATGTACTTCGGCATGAGTTCGCCAAACTTACAACGCAATTGTGAAGTCCTTTGACTGCAAGTGGTGTAGAAGTGCCAAAGAAGGAACATAAGAACAACAACAAGTTCGAAGAAAAAACCTAGAAACACTGTCGAGTAGTGAATTAATTACCAGAAATGCCGTCATATTTAATTAAGGAATAATTTAACATATATAGGTATGAGTATGTTTTACTATGTTGTCTGTTTTTATAATTGGAAAATATACATACATATATTATGTACGTATACTATATGAAAATCTAATATAAATTTTATTACAAACCTCTCTTTTGTGTGACTCTGTAAAAATGCTCATGATTGGTATAAATTATTACAAAGTAGAAAAGATGAATTACTAAACAGACGCGAAATGTGCTCAATTTTAATAGAACTATTTGCGTTCATTTGTGTATACATATGTTTGTACATATGTAAGTACATTAAAGTTGATTAGTAAGAATGATGATAGTTTGCATATGGAGAATGGCAAATTAATATTGTCTGGCTTATGTGTAGCACTTGTAGACTAATTAAAAAGTTTATATACATACGTACATGCGTACAATAACTGTATATGCATTTATTATAGTTTTCTATCTGTGGCGCGTCAAACTTGGATAACTTTTCTTATTTTGCACATATGTATGAATGTACGTATTTATAGACACCTATAGGTTAACTCGTAAATTTTTGCGGCGTCAATTGTGTGGTAAATCGACTCATAAAAATTGTCTGGTATTAATTATATTCACATAAGCGCAAAACTGACGTCTATTTGATGATGTTATGTAAACGTTATCAATCATTATTTCAGTATTACATAGTGATGCTTCAATGCTTCTTTTGCTGAACAGTATTTTTGCTTTATTATTTTTGCGCTTTTATCTCTATCTTTATTCTTATTAATATTTATATGTACTTATAAGTATTAATGATTTTTAGAATTGCTTGGAATACATATGGCAAAATAACTTCATTTTTATGTAAATTTTTTTCAAAACCCCCTTTTTATTTTCACATGAAAACCACATTTAATGGCGGACTTTCAATTCTGTGTATGCGCTCCATCAGCTTTAGCGCGTATATGTACATATATGTACTTATAGTTTGCATTTTAGTTTTAACTACATTCATACAAAACTTTTCAATTTATTTTCGCTTCCTTCCATTTGGTTTTTTTCATAGAATTTGAATTTAACTTTTACCCAGCCCCACAACCTTTCCAATTCATGTGATTTACTTTAACTTTGGCATTGTAAAATCACATAAATTTTTCGCGTATCCTTGCATTTCCAAAATAGTCAAGGCGATGAAGCTCTTGAATGTGTGTTACATGTCTGCTTATGCGTGGATTTGAGTGAAAGGCAAGATCTGCTCAAGGAGCACAGTGCGCAGCAATCGGCACAACCGCAACGTGTGAGTTGGTGGCTGATACCCTGCAAAAATTCCGAGTACTCCAGTCGCTAATCCATGGAGTGCTCGCTATGGACCAACCGATTACTCCATAACTTGCCACATTTCATACAAAAAATATGGTCCATTTAACATTGCATGTCATTGCAATGGAGTATATACTCCAGCCCCGCATTACAAACAAATTAATCCATGGAGTAGCTACATTGGATTAATTGATGGAGTACCTAACAGTTAGTCGAACATAACAACAAAAACAAATGTTTATCGCGACGACGACGAATGACGTGTATACATACAAACATATGTATATATGTAGTTATATATGTATACACATATCGTCGTCGTCGCGATAAAAATTTGGTTTTTGTTATGTTCGGCTAACTACGAACCGATGCAGATACACGAATCGGTCGTTTGGGCTATGTTAGTGGTCACTTTGAAAGTACTCCAACCTACCACAAATGGAGTATATAATCCAATGATTTTTGCAGGGTAAGATTGCATGTATACAAAAATCAACAGCGAAACAGAGGTGTACCATCCTTATTTTAGTCAGTTTATAAGAATGGCACATATGTAAGTACATAAATAAATATGCATCATAATTAGTCTGTGTAATACAATCACTGAACTTTTTAAGTTTATCCCATTATTTCTAATTTGAAACAAACCAAAAATTATGAAAATTAAACCAAAATTAAACATTTTCGCTTTCTTTTTTCTTCAAATTACTTTTATTGCTTACGCCTGAATCGATTTCGCGGTATAGGCTAACATAGAATTAACGCCCACTTCAGTTGTACTTTGTATTATAGATTCATTGGAATGTACATTTCGCTTTGTTAGCTACCTATTCAAACCAGTTCGTAAAAATGATTGTATGTATGTATGTAGATAAGTTTGTGCAGTGTTTTCCATGTTGCCTCACCTCTTAATATGATTATTATATTGTTATTTGGTTCTCTAGCGGTTCTTATTTAAAAAAAAGAGTACCTGTACGTAGAACATTGCTTGTCGCCATGAAAAAAAACGATTTAAAAGAAAAACACTATCAGCATTTATGCGTGTTGATAAATAAAATTCGTTTTTATCATTTTTAGAATCATACATATCGAGCCCTAACCGCAAAAAAAGTAAATTTTACAGGAGAAGGTATTTTTTAATTTTCTTTGCATACAGTTTGTATGTATGTATATTGACTTGAAATTTATTTTGTCTCTAACTTCGAAACGGCAGATTTCACAGCTATGACATTTTGGCAGTTGATGTGTGTGATAATAAGTTATTGATTTCCATGAAAAAGCTAAAATGGGTAATTTCGTTGGTTAGACTTTTTTGGCGGTTAGGGCTCGATATGTATGTACCTATGTACATAAATATACACCTTACAATCTTTCCTAAACGATTTGCTCCACTTTACTTTTAAATTCAACGGCATGTATCACTTCAGTAAGTTGAGGAATGGTCCCATTAAATGTGAGAAATGTGCTCGCATTCTTCGAAGTCATTGCGCTAATGATTCTGATTCCATTGAGTCCTCTTTGTATGTATGTACATATTAGACATATACGCCGACAGTGATTCCGGCGGCGGCGGCGCTATTTCAAAAACATTTCGGCGGCGGCGGCGACGCCGGCGTCCTTTTTCGCGCCGGCGCGCCTGCCCCAAATCTACAAATCACAATCCTTATTCAAATATTAATTTTATTTAGTTACCTTAATATCGCTGGCTGAATGGAATAAACTAATTTCCACCTTAAATTGTTGAAACTTTTTTATTAACAGCAAAAAACAATTGTTACATAAACTTAAATATAAAATAAAGAAAATAAATATTAAAGAATATACACAAATCCATATGAAAGGGTAAATTTAAATTCATTTGCTTATTTTGTATGATAATAAACATGCGTACATATATTTACATATGTACATATTTATGTATATATAAGACACTTTAAAATAAATATATGTATATACAGTGTTGGAAAAAATAATAGGGACAAAATTTTGCAATTCTCCATTTATTTCATTTTAAGACCAAATAATAATTACCATATATTGATGCTTACACGGGGAGGACATGCTTCAATGACTCTGGGGTGGTTTTTGTATAATAATTTAATTTTTATGAATAAAAATAATGAAATGTATAATTTAAGTTGGAAATAATAATAGGGGCAATCCTTAAATTCGATTGTTTTTTCAAATAAACTACAATATTACTGCTGCAGCTAGATTTGAACTAATGTTTAGTTGAAGCTCCTTTATTTTTTATAACTTCCTTACTTCTTCGTGGCATAGGGTTGACGAAATCAGCGCAATTTGCAACTGGTATTAAGAACCAAGCTTCTTTAATTTTTTTTCCATAACTCTTGCTTATTTTTCCATTTTTGATCCCCCATCGTCTTCTTTAATATTCCCTATAGGGCTGAGATTCGACAACTGTGAGGGCTACTCAAAAACAGCAACTTTCTTACGTTCAAACTATGAGTTTTCGATTCTGGGGGCATGTTTGGGATCATTTTCGGCATTTAATGATGTCAAGGAGGGTTGAAACGGTGCAGTTTTGAGTAGAACAATTAGCAACAGACCTCGAGAAGTAGGGCTAAATGGAAGAGATCCCAGAAAAGTTCCGTATCTGAGAAAAAATTATGTAAGCCAACGAACTGAAATTTTCCAGTAGCTTAAATTCTTTAAGACTGAGGCTAGTAAAGTAGGGAACAGCCAAAGTTTTTGTTAATAACTTTTAACCGGCAAAAAATAAAACATTTCCGCATTCAGCTTCGTGTTCCTGAGGTCAAAACACGTCGATTGGTTCCTTTTTTTTAATTTTGAAGAACTTTAGCAGTTAGCAAAACTAGGAAAATATGTACACATCTCGCTCCATACGGGTATGGCGCGCCAGCGCACGCCGCCGCGCCGATACGCCGATTTCACGGATTATGGCGGCGGCGGCGTCAATCGGCGGCGTATATGTCTAGTACATATATGTATACATATTTGCTTTGGTGCATACAGATTTTTAAGTTATCGCTTTGAACAAAAGAACGAAAATGAAAAAAGAAAACTCACGAATGAATTTTTCCTGAATTTAGTTTGTTTATTGTTATGCATAAAAAACTTGTTTCGTTTATGTACGTCAATGGCCGTTTGTTCAAGGTCACACATGATGCATTTTTTCCATATTTGTAAATGTTGTTGACGTTTTGACGTTTAAGATTCTAAGCACGCCTTAAATTCAGGTAAACATTTAATGCACAATAATGAAAAAAATGTTAATTATGTAGCTTTCAAATGCTGGATGCCGCTTGGTGCTTTGCCGGCATGCAAAATAAGCACCCTACCAATTTCCATGTGAATGAATGACAATGAAAAATCCCTTTTTTTTAGGTTTTTGTACCAGTAAAACCATCTTGCCTAACTAAAGAATGTTTCCGCTTGACGAGCACACTTTTAAGCCGTATATTTTTACATTTGTTTGCTTAGGTAAATCGATTTTTGTGTTTGCAGCAAACCTCCCTAATGAGCCCCAAGAGACACGATTTATTTGTTTTATCAGGCTTGCGAGTGAGGCGGTATATGTATATAATGTACATACATATATTATACATACATATATAGGTTTATATGCCGTTTTGGAGCGCTCTGGTTTAAATGTTGCAAATGTTGCACTTAAAATATAGCAACTGACATTTTGACCCAGTTTATGTGGTTTCATTTAGTCGTGCTTGCCCGCTTTGTCTAGCTCTGCTCCATTCACTGATATAATTCGCAAGTATGGATGTATGTATGTATGTATGTATGTATATTTAATCATTATCTATACATAGACTAGCTGTTCCCGGCCAAGCTTTGCTTTGGCTCACTTCCTATTATAGGTACTTGAAGCGAAAAACGGTACACTTTAAAATATGTTGGAAGTATCTAGAAACCGAAATTACCTCGGGCTGCAAAGCTCCGCACAATTCAGATAAGTTTAAAAAAAGTGAAGGAAAAAATTGATATTTTCAAAAGTTTGCCCTCTTTATGTTCTTATCCCATTTTTCTTCGTATTAGTCTCCAACTGCCTTTCCCTCTACTTTGCTCTTTCTCCTTCCCTTTCCATTTATCTTTCCTTTCATTTCCGTTTCCTTTTTCCTTTCCCATCACATTTCCGTTTCCCTTTCTCTATCGCTATCTCTTACCTCTCCTTTTCTGTCTTTCTCCTTTTTATCATCCGGGTCCACGTTTTGACCCATATCTGGAGACCTAACCTAGGAATCACAATGCGTGCTATTCTATGTAAATTTTCTGCTCAATACATTTCATTTGTTACCAATATCGCTTAGAAACATTCGAGGGTCATCCGGGTCCACGTTTTGACCCATATCTGGAGACTGGACCTAGGAATCACAATGAGTACTATTCTATGTAAATTCTCTGCTCAATACATTTCATTTGTTACCAATATCGCTTAGAAACATTCGAGGGTCATCCGGGTCCACGTTTTGACCCATATCTGGAGACCGGTCCTAGGAATCACAATGAGTACGATTGTATGTAAATTCTCTGCTCAATACCTTTCATTTGATACCAATATCGTCCAAAAATATTCAGGGGAAAGCCGGATCCACGTTTTGACCTTTTGACCTATATCTCGGGAACCGACTTCCGGATTTGAAAAAGATATGTATATAAACCATCTAGGGCAAGGTACTAAGCTGGTGTGTAAATTTGGTCAAATTCCCTCCTCGCGTTTGGGCGAAAGCCGGCGACAAAGAAATGGGCTTGATTTTTATATATATATAGATTATAGTGGATTATAGAAGTTTTGTTCTTAGTACATATTTTATTAATCTCGAAACATTCGCGATCTTGCATAGAACGCAGGCGTTAGCCCAAGGCCCGCTATGAAGCTACATTGTAGGAATTGAAAGTCCTGGTATACATGTATGTGCTAGGGATTCCAATCCCGGGATCTTTTGGACACCCCGAAAATCCAGGGATCGCTAGAATTTTATCCCGGGATTTTTGGGATAAGATAAAGACAGAATATTCCCCTATTATAGCAAAGAAAAGTTGTATTTTATATAATTTTTAGTGGTCTCAGATCTGTATACTAATATCATTTCCTATTCTGCATGAAAATGTTGCATTATTACATTGCACCATTATCAACATGTGCCCTGTGCCCTATAAATGTTGCATTTTTTATGTGATGAATGAAACAAAAATAATGCAATGTGATAAGAGCAGAAGATGATGCCCCGTAGTCGGGCCAGTTTTATATTTTGTCAATAGAACAAACATCCCTAAAAAAGTGTTGAGTCTGTGTGGAAGAGAGCAAAAAATGTGACAGCCCGAAGAAAGTGCGACATTTTTGCCAGAATAAAAAAGTCCATTAGTCAAAGTAAGGATTAATATTTTTGATGTTTTTTTAATAATCAAATTTTTTTGTCGTGGAGTACGCGTTGTAAAGAAACGTACGTTAGGTATTTTTAAAGCCTTTAGAATTCTTGTGGTAAAATTCATTTGATAATTTCTATTTCCTGATTTTTGGTCATTTATTTCCCAAATGGTTTTTGGAATTTTCCCATATGGAAAGTAAATAATGGAAGAAAATGCAAACAAAATTTTAATTATACTTGATAGTTTTACATTACTCTACTAAAATTAAATACGCAGTTGCATCCTCGGAATTCATATCAAAATATGTGCCTCCGATTTTTAAATATTTTCGGAAGTTGCATTAATTTTCAGAATTTTTCGGCAAGCTTGGAAATATTCGCTTAAACGAAGTGTGTCGTTAAATTCTAAAAATTTTTATTGGAAATTATCAAATGATCGCAAACCTTTTTATCCTAATATCCTAAAAGTACCAACTATAAAGGAAAATGTTTTGTTCACCAAATGTTTTTAATTTTCTTTGTTGATTATGTTTTTTAAAGTAACTCTTAAGTGTTATTAAATAATAAGCATGTTTTTACGTTCCTATTTTATTTTGTTAGTAATGAAATAATAAAAAATGGCAATAAAAATCTATTTTTTCTTTGCATGTTAAAGTTGTAGCGTTTCTCGAAAATATACATATTTAATTTTTCAACCTCAAATGTGGGAAAATAATACTGGTAGACAAATTTTTGTAACAGAAATAAAATTCTACGTTTCAAAAGGATTTCGGTGCACTTTTTGAGATATTCATGTCCAAAGAGGCGAAAAACGCGGTTTTTGGCCATATTCACTCCTCAATATCTTTAAAATTGCCCACTTTCATTAAAAACTGATTAAATCTATTGAAAGCACGATCATTTCTCTTGAAGACAATGTTTTGCTTTTTCGGATATCTTGGTTGTAACTTGCAATATTGCAAATAAAAATTTTGTAGCACGCTTTTAGGCAGTTTATTATATTAACAACAAACTGTGCGTTAGAATTAAATAAGTGAATTAATTTATATTAATTTATCGAAAATACGACTAAATTTTGCGTGACTGAAACAAAAATTCCAATCAGTGGCCTACTATGTATATATTTTCTATACTGAGATAAAAATAGTTCGGCAGAGCAGCTACAAAACTTGATTTCGATTAAAACAGCGCTACAAATACTGCCGTTGATTTCGAAGAAAAATACCTTATTGTACAAAAACATATATTTGTAGATATATAAATAAGAAACCCGAGAAAGCAAAGCGCTGTTTTCTAGAGAATTGATCGTTCTTTCAATAGCTGCAATCATTTTTTAATGAAAGTAAGTAATTTAACAGATTGAGCAGTGAATATAGCAAAAAATCGCATAAATATCTCAAAACCTACAAATATTACCGAAAATCCGACTTCAGATTCAGATTCAGGGCACCGAAATCCTTTAGAAAAGTAGAATTTTATTTGAGTTAGAAATTTTTTTGGAAATTTTGTCCGCCTGTATAATTAATGTCCAAATCCCGGGATCCCGGGATTAGAAAAAAAATATCGAAAATCCCGGGACCGTAAAAATCGGAAAAATTGTAATCCCAAGCATCTTGTGTTTTAATGTTAGCGGGTGCATTGCAGAGCATAAATTTGCTGCCAACTAACTACAAATTTTTATGCTCATGTTAAAGCAACAATCAAACATTTTATAGCATACTTTTAGGCACTAGAGCTTGAAAGCCATAGTATAACGTGAACATGTTTGTAGGTACATATTTGATTATTGATTATTTAAATTTGCAAAGTCGAATGAAATTAAGTTAAGTGACTTTTATTTATGGTCGTAATGATAAGATACCGCAGTAGTTAAATGGTTGGTTGATCAACGCCTATAGATAATTATAAAGATATGGCTTTAACCAAGGCAAAGCAAACTTTTCTAGTTTATTTAAGTCCTTGGAACTACTCTAATTGATATACGTTTTAAATATGTACATATGTATTATTTTGCTATACCAAACTGACAAAACTTTAACTAGCTTTCTGTTTATTCTTTTTCTCCCCTTTCAGGTTTTCCAAGAAATATGAGCTTCCGCTACTCGTTCAAAGTGTTGTAATGAATATTACAATGTTTCTCATGATACATCTATGTGTTAAAGTGAAACGTATGAATGCAAGCAAACGGGAACTTGCATTTTCCGGTGAGTTTTCAAAATGCGTATGTACATATGCATGTTTAGTATTCCATATTTGTTTTTCTCTATGTGAGATGATTTAATTACCGATACAAGTTTTAATGACATTCAATATTTTTTCAACAGATGATCTACGTCTACCAAAAACAGCAACCGATACGGACACTCTTGGTTCAGTTTCTACCGATGCTGGTCCATTAAAACGTGCCCGCTCCAGACACTATTTGAATGGTAAGTGACCATATATGCGTTATGAAAATTAACGGATTAATACAAGCACCTTTCGATAGTTGCCCGCTTGTTTTATAATGAAACTCATTTCGAAATCGGTTTAAAAAAATTGTTCTCATTCATCAAGTCCACTATTCGTGGAAACTCTGAGGTTTTGGATAGCGTTCTATATTTATTTCGCTTCCTACTTTCTCTGAATAAAAAAGAGTTTAATTTCAATTTCAGATCTCGATTTCAAATATTTTTGGAATTGGACCGATTTTCAATCGTATTTAGATTTCATGCTCGTTGTATGGGCAGTTGGAGCAGCAATTACATATCTAATGTTATCAGTTCAGTGGTTCATGGAGGCTGTTGGCTTTTGTGCTGTCTTCACAGAAGCTATGCTGGGTAAGCTTGTGCTAACACATTTGAAATAGAATAATAGTAATCTTCTGAACTCATTTTCTGTTTTCGAATTTTCTAGGCTCTCCACAATTTGTTAGGAATTTTAAGAATAAATCAACATATGGTATGAGCATCCAAATGGTTATCATGTGGACGCTAGGTGATATGTTTAAGACTGGTTACTTTATTGTTAGGGAATCACCATCGCAATTTTGGATATGTGGTACACTGCAGGTGAGTAAATTACGTAAGGTTTCAAAGAATTGCAATATTCCGAGAAGATGTGGTCATCTTTGAAAAAATCTGTGATCAGAAGTCGTAACGACCAAACTCGAGATAAGAAATATGTACTAAAATTGGTTTGTGGCCGATTCTTAGCAACAAAACGGAGTACACTTATGAAACCACTTTCGATTGTAAAACTTCAAGCCATTTTTTAAAGAGATATGCATAAAATATTTCCCTTTGGTGAAGTGTTTATAAAAACTGTGGTATTGATTTCATTGCGACTGCATCAACAGTCATGTGGAATCGGTTGCAACTATCGTCCGCCAGATGGCACAAAACGCTCCCAAAAAAGTGGCAACTTCTGTTGATTGCATTCACAGCCAACTTCAAAGCAACGCTGATTTCCAGGTGGTTTTTACCGGGACATTTCCGCCATTTCTCTTATTTCCGCGTTATCTTCGTTTTCGCGGCATTTGTGAAAGTCGCGTTCTTGGAGCAATATGCATGTGCTGTTTTCTACGGTGTGCATTGCGGTTGTTTTATACATATGTATCTATTAAAAAATCTTTGAATCTTGTAAATTGCTTAGATAGTTCTGCTGATGTGAAGTAATATTGTTTCTGTATTTCTATTCCAGGTGAGTTTGGACATTGCAATCCTCCTGCAAGTATGGTTTTATCGAAAGAACACAAAGGCACGTGAACTGCGACGTGGTGATTAGCAGTTTGCCCCCGAAGAACAACTGCAACAACAACAAGCTGAAATCAATCCACACAACACACAAGCACATCTCTCGGAAAACGGAATACAATCTCTTGCATATACGACGACAACCACCACCAGCAGTGGAGATGATCATTTGCTAACGGCCAATGCCGATGATGAACATTTCCATGAAAACTTTGGAAATGCTGCTGACGAGTACAAAAAGTATCATGATAACCGTGCCTTCCAATTTCACCACAACAACAATAAAATGTTAGCAGCTAAAGAACGTGGAAGAGGTGGAGAAGGGGCTACCATGATATTGCCCGATAATGAAGAAGAGTACAATGGCGTTGATTATGGTGCATTGGACGCGATTGTTGTGGTCAAATATCCGCAAAACTATTCCATCGTCAAAGAAACTGCGAACACGCGAGCCGATGCAAAAAGTAAGACCGGTAACACTACGCGTGGTGCAGGTAGCAGGAGTAGTTTGCCGCGCAGCTGTCAATGCGTGTTAGTACACGATAGAGTGCGGCGACGTCACAATGCCACACAAACACCAGACTCAATATCGAGCTGTAGTCGAACGCAGCGTTGTCAAAAACACAGCAGCTGCTGTTGTGCTTTAGCGAATGGTGATTTGAGCACATTAGAAATGGCTAGTCACTGCCATATCACACATCACTGTCATCATTATACCTCGCCAGGAGGAACTAGTGGAAAAGGCGGTGCTGGAAGTGGTGGCGGTGATGGTAATAGTAATAAGAGAAAAACTTGTAACCGACATAGGCATCACTGCCGCAGTGTTTACCATCATGGCCACCAACAAAACTGTAATCTTACCAAAGGCCAGCATAATCATCATCATCATCACCAACATCCTCACAATCAAATAGAACTCCAAGCAGCTATTGCTGAACGGCAGCTTCCATTCTATAGTAATAGTAAGTCTTCCTATGATTCAAGTGATGATATGCAACAGCAAGATGAGCAGCAGCAGCAAGAGCATCTACAAGAAATCGCCATCGAAATTGATGCAAACACAATGACAGAGGACAATACAAGCACTGCCACATCAAATTTTGCTTACAAAATGGCCACGGGTAATAGTAACATAGCACCCATCATTATGGCACCCTTGCAGATTGACGACTGCAACTGCAAGTGTGGCCAGAATGATGGCAGGAAACAGCGTCGGCAAAGGCAGCATCATCGCGCATGTCAACGTTTTAATTCAATGAATTCCATTAGCAGCAATTGTGCAGTGGAAGCATGTTCACCACATGGTTGTAAGTGTGGTGAAAGGAACGAAGGAGACGGAGGTGAGTTTGCAAGGCAATTAGTCTATGACTTACATAATTAGGCAAGATAGACATAGCTGAGTTGATTCGTACAACCTGCTTTGGTAATTAGTAGGATAGTGCAGGGAATCTTCTAGATAAGTGATGGGTCTCATAGATCTGATTTCTTTTTAAACCACACAACATGGGTATTATTCGTTTCTACATTTATATTTCTGCGACTCGCTTCTAACTATTGCATTTACCAATTTTTTATATAGAGACTAACAGGTCACTCGCCGACGGGCAATGCAACAACGCTCATCACACTCACTGGGGTAGCAGAGATATAAACGGTAAGTAGTTGTTTTTACAAATACCGATTCCAAAGTCATGATTTATGCCAATGCTTTATTAAGCGCTTCTGACCATAAATAATACAATATTTTGGAAATTATTTTAGTCTGAGATGAAATGTTTCATAAGAATGACTTGGGCTCATGAAGAAGGAAGAATTGTTGAAACATGCTAATTTTAATCAATAGTTGGAGCTAATTGTATTGTCTCACCTTCAATTACAGATTTATATACGACAAACAAACGAACTGAAGACCGTGGCAGCAAAACAACGGATGCCAAGAGGCATAACGAAAACGACAACGGCATAATTTCGTCGTCACAACTCGTTTGTTGCAATGATTCAACGTGTTGTTGCGGCACTACGAACGGCGGACAGAAATTGTCAGGAGCGGCACACAATGAATGCGTGAAAATCCAGAGGAAACTGTTCAGGGCTAGCGCTGGCACAGATGACTGTTGTAGCACTTGCTCGCATTGCACGAATTGCTCGTGTCGAAATGGCGATGCCACAAGCTGCAGCAGTTTCGATGACTTGGACGTCGATGACGGTTATGAGTTGCAAGGAAGGCGGCAAATGGAGTCACACGAACTGGTTGTAACAGCCGACTGTCATCGCTGTAATATGCAACGACAGAGCACGTCATCCACATGTGAGGAGGAGGAGGAGGAGGAAGGCGAGCTGGTCGAGTGCAAGGAAAAAGTTTTAAGGTTGGAGGGCAATGAAGGTGAAAGAGGTTACAACAAAGCAAAGGCAAAACGATCTTTCCACGAACACAACAACACCACCACGGACGACAGTTCAGCGCCGCAGAGTGTACGCAGCAGCGGCAGCTATTGCTCATGTCACTCGAGCACATGCTATTGCTGTGAATGTAATTGTGTGGCTGATGATGGCGATGGCGACTGCGATACGACAACAACCGGCCAAATGCTCACGGCGCGTGATACCTCATTCACCCCACTAACTTCAGCGGCTGCGGCAGAATTTGATGCTGAGCATTCCAGCACATTAACACCGCTAACAAATGCCTCCTCATCTGTGGCGTCAACACCCGCTGCCGATGATGCTGATGTGACATTGCGCAGCTTCAGCAACACCTTAACTGAGGATGTTGGTGGCTCGTCACTTAGTCAATCGGCTGAGTACTTTTCGATCTCATCAAGCAATCCGCAAAGCAAGCTGTCGGCAGCAGACACACCAAAGCGTCGCGCAGAAGCCAAACACACGCCGCGCACTTTACTTGAATCAAATGCAGCAGACGACGAAGAGTGCGAGAAGCAGGCAGAAGAACGGTCAACGCGCAGAAAGCCCTGCAAGCATTATATCAAACATCATCGCCATAAACGTGCCACATCGCCGACGGATGGTTATTTATGACGAAGTGTTTCGCTGGTCGCGTGGCCAGCAATCGATGTGAATACACTGCTACAGCAGACCATACGTAAGACAGCGGTGCTACAAGAGCTACCAGCAGCTGCGCAGCCGGTGCAAGAAATGCGTTTGAATGGTAAGAAAATGTATACACAAACATTTTTATATTTAAAATGCAACAATGCAGTATTTTAGGAAAATTTTACATTAAGGAAGCGCGCCCCGAGGAAAATCACTTTTTCAAGAGGTAGAGGTGCACTCAGAGATCTCAGAACTGAATCCAAAACTTGCCGGAGGCTTATAGTTTACGAGTTATTTGTGTTAAAGTTGTAAAATATAACAAAGAAAACATCTAAACTGCGCAATATTGCCGAGGAACAGAACGTATAAAAATACTTATATATGCATATAAATGTGCAGAACACCTTCGGTCGCGTTTTAAAAAAATAACCCTCAGCCGGCAGACTTATCTTTCTGGGGGTGACCCATCCAAATTTAGCAACAAATATCTCGTAAATTATAAGGCTCCCGCAAGTTTCGATTTCCGTTTTGAGATCTGAGAGTGCACCTCTAACACACCGAAAAAGTGTTTTCTCGGCGTGTGCTACCTTAATGGAAATCCGACCCAGTTAATGTACACAGTTATATATATTTATATATAAAATGCAACATTATAGTGTTTTTGCTTCAATTTTTATACTCTTCTTTAATTAGTTTCAGAATCACAGCGACCACAATCGCAGTCGCCATCACCGGTTGCACGCCATGGCGGCAGCAATGACAGCTCCACCGCAACATTGACACCATCCACAACAACAATTATTAAATATCCACCAGCGTTAGTGATTGGTGCAGCTGCCAATAATAATTCTTCGGCTTCATCTTGCAGTACACCAAAACAGCAAATGTCCTTGCAATCGTTAAATGCCGTTACAGCGATAACCACGATTTGTGGTCACAATGGTGGCGCTGTGATCACGACCGCTTCCGCGCCATGCAGTGGGCGTGCCAAACGTACTTCCAAATTTTCGTCCGCAGCAGTAGCAGCAGAAGCTTTCAGCTGTGATCCACTGCTTTTTGCGCAGGAGCGTCGCTCTAACGAAATCATTTTATAGCCATGTGGCAGTGTGAATCAAAGAAGAAGAGATGGTTGCATTATGCAAATTGTTACTCAGCAGATGGGTCTATGTAGACTCTAGTTGGAGTGTGTGCCATAGTTACATACATATGGATTTACATATATTTAGCAAGTAAAAATTTATCATTGGAATGGTGAATGCAACAAAACACGTTATTCTTGTTGCTTAGTAGTTGTTGTTGCATAGGCTTAACAAATATTTTTTGGTTGGTGTTTCATTGCTTTTTGCTAGTCAACTTCTAATTTACAATAACAATTTGATGCGTTCAATTGTAATTAAAGAAATTATTGGCATTTGAAGATCTATTGATACTTATAAGGACATGCCAAGCATTTATGAATTTTTTGGCCCAACGTGTTAAAAAAAGGTGTATTAAAATTACATTCGTACTGAAATTGAGATTGTAATACATATGTATTTTCGTATTCTTTTATTTTCACCGAACTGCTGCTTTTTTTTTTTTGTATTTGAATAGTTGTGCCGCCTTTTTTTTATAATACCAACATGACTTAAAACTTAATCGCCGACATATCCTTTGCAGGTATTCAAACTAAAAAAAAATTTGACATTGCAAGTTGATGAATTTTGTTGTTTCTCGGGGGGTTCAATTATGTATTTATAAATTATATAGTAATTATATTTTGTAAATTACTGTAGAATAAATATTTAAATATATAAGAATATATGAGCAGTTAAGGTATATACTAAATTAGTTATAGTTATACATAGTTATACATACATATAATTATACATACATATAAAAATTTACAATGTTAAATACATACTGATGAATAAATAGCAGAGAAAATTTACATTTACTTATTTTGAAAGCGAGATTTTTTTTATTTACATATAGAATATCGTATTTTCTTTTTCTATTAAAAATTGTGAATTTTAAGAATTCCATTAAGTTTTTTGTATTTAACTAATTCAAATTAAATGGTACACTTAGATTATTGAATTAAAACCTTATTAAAACTTAAAAAAAAAAACGTAAGAAGTGTTAAATAAAATATGCGTCGTATGGAAATTTACGTTATTAGCGTTTTATTTTTAACTCTCGTACATATGTTGGATCTTTATTTTGGTAAAGTTTATGTTCATTCATCATGCATGTTCATTGTTTTTGTCATGTGGATGCGATTCAAAACCCAAAAGTGAGATGACTTTGGGTACGTTCAAAACCGCAGCATGAACGCAATATTTGCATCAGTGGCATCACTCAAATTTTTACAACTGATGACGCAGATTGATTTGATGACAATTTGGCAAACATATTTGTTACATTTATGAACGCGTTGAACTAAAAATGAAATTGTTATAAAGTTTCATAGTAGATGATATTTTGGAGTCAGAGTTATAGTTTCCTGTTGAATTTAAGAAAATAAAGGCATGGAAAATTGAAAGGTGAACATTAACTAGACATACATATATTTTGTGTATCTATTTATGAAAGAAACCCAATTTCGACAAATTTTGAGTTGTGTCACTATGATTTAGGGTGCGATATTATGTATCCTAATGGAATAGTTCTATATACATATATTAACTAAGTATATAAAATTATAATTTTTTTTTTCAAGTCTGAAAATTTAAGAAAAATATCAGTAGTTTATACATTGTAACTGAATTATTATCATAAAAAAATAATAAATGTTGGAAATAATGATAACACCTAAAAAATTAACCATTTTTTTGACATAAATATATAGTACAATGGTAAGTATTTTCTAATTTAACGTGCTTCCACTCGCGAAACATGGTTGTTGTAACAGCCCGAATCTGTGCGTTACCACAAAATTACTTTATTGGTAATTTGCTTTGCTTAGAATTATCGATATTCTGACACAAATGGTAACGATGTCAAAGCAATTCCATACGAACGGAATGGAATCGGACTGAAAATGGTAACAAAATGTTACCACGAAAATTATGTTACCACGCCGGAATAAGACCGTAAATGAAGCTAATAATTGAAGTCTACATACATATGTATGTACATAGGTAATAAATTCAAAATCGGAACTAGAAAATTCCATCATCGTGATAACATAAAAAGGCGTTTAATTTGACACGACAACAGATTTTATCAAAGTATAAATTATAAAAATAAGAGTTGACTTGGCATTTTTTTGTTTGAAAACTGAAAAGTTAACTGCAAATGTTCTTAAGTAAATTTAAACTTATAAATTTTCTTAAATAATACGCATCTCAGTTACCCTGCACTTCGTTTCACAATTTCACCAAATTTCACCTAAAAACGTAAATTTTTGACATTCCTGTCACTTTCGTTCCTGTTGCGTTCTTGCAGTTTTTGCATTCCTCCTGCAACATAGGTATGGGCAAATTGGAATAATATATCGATATATATTGTATCGATATTTGAAAAAACATCGATTTATGCCGTGTAAAAACATCGATATATCAATATATCGAAAGGGCTGGCTTCACATTAAGGAACCACGTCACGCGAAAAACCACTTCTTCATGGGGCTAGAGGTGCTCTCACAGATCTCAAAACTGGAATCCAAACTTGCCGCAGACTTATAGTTTACTAGATATTTGTTGTTAAAGTTGGATGGATCTACAGATATTCTACGAATCCTGAAGTATAAACATAAAAATCATTAAGAATTGCTTGAAGAAGAAAGTAATGTAAATTCAAGCACCCGGACATTATGGTTATACCACTTCTTAAAAAATGTTCTGCTGTTAAATTCGAAGCGAATCAGAAATGTATGAAAAATATCGAATTTGGCTCGAAATGGCAAAAAATTATCGATTATCGATGCACGGTAGTTTAAAATATCGTCGATATTATCGGCTGTACTATTTTAAAAATATCGATATATTGATATATCGATATATATCGCCCAACCCTACTGCAACAAAAGTTAACGGAATTTCATGCCGAGCGGATGTGCGCTGTGTTGAGGCTGCGGCAAGTGTTAACGGCCGATAACAAACAAACAAGAAATACAGATCTAAATGCAAATAGAATTGCTGCAAAATAAACGCGAGTGAAAAAATTAAAACTGCAAATAATAAACATTGCATTTTTCTTGTTTGACTTGATAATTTATAGCCCTGTGTGGCGCTGCAAAAATTGATTTTGTTTCCTCATCTGTTCAACGACATACAAGAAGGAGCCCCCAAAAACAAAAACGAAAAAGCTTGTCAGCCGAGCGACTAACCCTTTTTTGGAAAACAAAAAAACCTGCAGTAAAGCGAAAAAGATATTTCTGATGAATGAAGGTGTGTTTAACAATCAGTTTTATGCGCTATTGAATCCTAAATTATCGCTAATCATTTTCATATGTAAATATATACGACATGCGTACATATTGCTGTGGATGTGTGTATGCATAACAAACTGTGACGTAAATACCGCACATTACGGGATTAAAATGTTTGTTGTTGTTGTGCTAGCAAGTGTATCCAAAAACACAATTTCGCAAGCTTTTTTATCAGACAGATTCAGGAAGTAATCAAAAAGTCGAAAGTCTGAAGATTTATCGGACCAGACGGAAAATCCATGCTGATGCCAAAACATTTCCGACCAACGGAAGTAAAATTCCTAACGAAGGTTCTGAATCTGTATAACATTCGCGTTCAAACCTTAACGGTTCTGGAAAAGCTCACAAAACGCAATTCATTATTACGAAGATTGCGGGTAGGAAATTTAAAATTAATTTTAGTAGGCAATCAATAGAATCACAAAACACATCGATAATGAAGTTCGTCTTGAATCTAGAGAGCTAAGATTTATTAAAAGGCAACGAGAACGATAGGGTGCAATGGGAGCCACGAACTTCAAGCAGCGCAAAGAAAAGCGCATTAATAGTCCAACTCTAATAGTCCAACTCTAATGCACCGCATGCGAATGCGTGTGCGTATGCGTATCTAAACGTTTTCTTGCGTGCGGCCCTGGCTGCTCTAGTGTATGCGCATGGTTGCGTCTATCAATTACACTACATACATATATACAATTCCCGCCATTGTTATTTTTGAAAATACATATTTTACCAATTCGCGAAAGATTTAATAAAATGTATAATGGATGACGATTTAGAATTGATATTAATTATGATAGGAAGTGTTATTGCCGTATATAAGGAATAATTTAAAATTATTAAAAAAAAAAAAGTAACATTCGAGTACGTGATTTGTTTTTGGAAAGGGAAGTTAGTGTTTCTTTAATTTGATGAAAACCCGTGAAGTGGATCAGTTCCAAATTAATAATAATACACTGGCGCTATTATAACTCTGACGAGTTTAATGACCGAGCTTCTCTCCCAATTCGAGAAGTGCTCCTTTTGTTTTTGCTAATTGGGTGGACCTACAGTTTTATGCCGGCTCCGAACGGCGAATGCATTTTTTGTGAGAAGCTTTTTCATGGAAGAAATACACTCGGAGGGTAAGCCGCCCACTGCCGAAAGGTTACCGGTATTTCTAAAAACCCAATAATTGGTTTTTAATTAATTAGACAATTTTTTTTTTTGGTGTTTGTCCGGACTGGGGTTAGAACCCGAGACCTCTGGTATAGCAGGCGAGTGCTCTACCCATTGCGCCACAGCGGCCACATTGCCAAATTGCTATCCATTGATTTTTATGTATTGTAAGAATTACAGTTGCTTTGCCTTAAAATATCAGACTATAAATTTTGGTTAATACAAATATGTATGTACATATATGCACAACCTCTGAAATCTGGTGTTCTGTTATACCAAGGCGAAAACTCTCTATTCAAAAGAGTACTCATTTCACTTAAATATTTTTTCACAGTTAAACTTATTTAAGTTTCCATTATGTATTTTTACAGGGGTAACTACATATGTATATGTAATTTAAATTCATGTACTATGTACATGGATATGCAGATAGTAATTAACATATAATTAATATTAACCATTTCTAAATATATTTAAAACACCTTTTAATTAACATTTCTGCTGGCAAACAAATTTTCACTACTTCACTTTAAATCAATTTAACGAAGTTTTTACGATTAAATATGTATACCGATGTAGTAACCAAATTAATATTGGCTGCGAAACGCATAGAAAACGCATAGAAGTAGAAAATTTTCAACTTAGCTGCATTCGAATGCGTGTTCGAAATCATCTTCGAATTTTTTATGCGTGTGGTGCATTTACATGCGTGCCACTGGAGTTTGCCTCATTTAAACACAGGTATGCAACACGGCTGTCAGTGACACGCACACGCAAACGCATCTGCATACGGTTCATTAGAGTTGCACTATAAGGCCCTCTGAACAGATTATATTCTTTTAATATGGACTGCATGATATGTTCTCGATACAGATACTCAAACCGGGACCGCACTATGGTCATGTGCAACGATTTTAGAGCAAAAGGATCAGAAAAATAAGTAAAAATACGGCAAATAAAAGCTAGCATAGATTTAGGGACTATGTAGTTAAATTGGTCTTGGAATCAAAATAAACATCCAGGACTTCAACTTCAGAAACTAATTTAACGGGAATATTGCAAGTCCTATAGGATGCAGGAATAACGGTAATAGCTTTTGCATATGAAGAATAGTCGCATTTACTACTGTTGGGTAGTAGATTATTAAGCACACACCAGCTGTATAAGTTATTGAGCTCTTGTTGAAGAATGTATGAGCCATCCATAGGACTAATTTCGTAATAAATCTTCAAATCATCAGCATACAAAAGAAGAACATAAATGGTAACGGTCCTAAGACGTAGTGTTCTGTGGGACTCCAGAGTTTGCTACGAAAGAAGAAGAGAAAATATTCTCAATGCGAACAACACAGTGGTTATAATCAAGATAGGAAGTTAACCACCTTAGAAAGTGGGAATGAAAACCAAGATCCTGAAGTTTTGATAGCAACACTCTCTGAGTTACCCCATCGAAAGCCTTAGAGAAATCCGCCTACATTTGAAATTGTTTCTGAAATTTACAAAAACAGGCTTCAGCAAAGGCTGCTAAATTAGTTCCAGTAGATCTCCCCGGAACAAATCCATGTTGCCTAGGACATTTTGAACATATTTAAGATTACTTCAACCAGGCAGCCTTAGAATCACTTTCGCACCCAGCTCCACAAAGGCTGCAATGTTTCTGGGGCTCCCGTTAGAACACAATTTGTAAAAATCATACGGGCCTAGAGTACAACAGACAGCAAAGTAGTTCAGCACTTTCTGCTTATGTAGTTGGAAAATAATGATAGCAAATGTACATAAATAAAAGCGCAGTAGTATTAGCAAAAAGCGAGCGTTTGTCTTTAACAGATATGAATACCTTTTGCAGAGAATCATGGACAGATAAAAAAGTGATAAGAAATAATTGCAGTGATGAATTTACTTATTTGTTTACGAGCCTTGACAAGTGCGATAATGTTGTAATGTCGTAAATTTTATATGTATACTTACCCAGCCAGCAAAATCATCGTAAACGAGCTCGTAAACGGATGTTTTCTCGAAGAAAACTCTAATAAAATATCGTTTATGATATCCGTTTACGATTCGCCTACGAATACTGTTTCGCTTTAAAATGTACAGTGCCTACGAGTGTCGTAAATGTATCGAAAAAGCACTCGTATATGAATCTTTTTACGTCCGTTTTTTTATCGTAAATGTAGAAATTTTACAAACATACATACTTACTTTTAAAATATTGAGTTTGAAATTTTTCGTTTTCTTTTTTTTTTGACATGATAGAAAAAAGTTTCTTTTGTTATTGTTTTCTTATTCGAGAATAGCTCGTAAATCGCAATGTTCGTAAAATGTACGGTACCTTGCTGGCTGGGTACATATACTATATACATATACATATATACGGTATAAATTTCTTATACAAAGCGCACTTTTTAAATTTTGTCTCACATTGCAATAGACGGTATCCTTCACCTTAAAAAGTCATGGAAACTGATTCATGCTAGCCTCAGTCAAGTATCCTTCATAAAAAATACTTATTTACGTATATTCTTTCTCCATGCAAGATCCACGTGATTGTACCTATTATGAAATATTCGCTTTCAATACGCTGATGCATAGTAAATGCACAAAAGGAGATACATATATGTATGTACATACCTATGTAGGTACTTACCATTAAGATAATCCTCTTCCCTTTTCGAAATATTTCAAATTATACATACAACATATTTTCGTTATCTGAGGCATAGGTATAATCCTTCAGTCAGCACTTGAGTGTGCTAAATTACTTAGATATCGCAGTAAAATACATACATACATACATAGCTATTCGGTTACGATCAAAAGAAAAAATTATATTCCCCTACTCGACCTACTACTGTATCGCTTAAAAGTTAACAAATGCTAAAAATTACATACATAAGCATGTACCTACGTAAATCAAACGTTTATTAGTTTTATTCCTCCTACTCTACGAACAAATATTTTCTCACTACTTTAAACTAAAAATAGTCTCGTCCACATTTAGACACGCGTCTTGTTTCATTTTACGTCATAAGTGCAGAAAATTACTACCAACAAACCCCAACGGGCAGTGACGGGAGGGAAGGGCTTGTTAATTTAGTTTTTCCATATTTGACCTGTTCATATCGAGTACACATAAATAATTCCTCTACACGGAAGCAACAACCTACTTACATACATACCTACATATTTTACTTGTACCGACTTTATGCAAAAAGAAAAAAAAAGTAGAGAAAATGGTAACAAGTAAGGAAGCCTAAGTTCGAGTGGAATCGAACATTAGATACTCAGCTGTATACTTTCATTGTTTGTTTGCGTTTGTTCGATATACTTAGGGTGTATTTTATATAAAGCGAGTGCCGCATAAAGTGGGCGTAGCCACGCCCGTTTTCAACATTTTTATCAGTCATCCAACTACGCATATGAATATTATTCTTTGTGCAAAATTTCATTCCTTTTACAAATTCCCAAAGGGTGTTCCAGAAATATCTTTGTTAAAAAGTAGGCGTGGTCATAAACCGATTTCAATAAATTTTTGCGTGTCTATTAACACAAGTTATAAAAGTGTATAAACCAAGTTTCGTCATAATATCTCAATTATTTGTCGAGTTATGGGCTCCGAAATCTCGTTGATTCCTTTGTCTGAAAAGAGGCGGTGCCACGCCCATTTTCCGAAATTTTTCTATTTTTTGTTTCCGATCTATTGTAGAACTCATGCCACAAAATTTCAATGAATTATCTTTATATTTGACAAAGATATCGCTTAAAATGTTTTTATTAGTCCACTTTATGATACACATATATAAAAGTGGGCGCGGTCGTCAACCGATTTTGGTAAAATTTTGAACATGTATTACTACAAGTAGTGAAAGTGTATAGACCAAGTTTCGTCATAATATATCGATTATTTGTCGAGTTATGGGCTCAGAAATCTCGTATATTCCTGCTTCTAAAAGGAGGCGGTGCCACGCCCATTTTCCAACATTTTTGTATTTTTTGTTTTATGTCCATAGTTGGACACCTTCCATAAAATTTCAATGATATATCTTTATATTTGACAGAGATATCGCTTAAAATGCTTTTATTAGGTCACTTTATAATACCCATATATAAAAGTGGGCGTGGTCGTCAACCGATTTTGGCAATTTTTCGTCCAAACATTTGCCTAAGTAAGTACATCACGCCTACCATATTTCATCGATATATCTTCAACGGTTTCTGAGTTATGACTCATAAAACTTTCAATGTTTGCCCCTTAATAAGTGGGCGTGGCACCGCCCATTTTCCAAAATTTCACCATATTTCTTCATAAGGGCCTGAGCTCAATACGTGTGTGAAATTTTATCACTCTAGCTCTATTAGTGACTGAGATACAAAATTTCCGATTTTTACTATATAGGGGAGGTGGGCGTGGTCATGGTCCGATTTCGCCCATTTTCAATACCATCCGTTCCTGTCTTGATACCAACTTACATTTCAAATTTCATCAAAATATCTCAATTTTTGCGCGAGTTATCGTGCTCACAGACGGACGGACGGACAGACGGACGGACATGGCTCAATCGATTTCTCTTTTCACCCTGATCATTTTGATATATATAAGTCTATATCTATCTCGATTATTTCATTCTGTTACAATCCACCGTTAGGAAATCAAAACTATAATACTCTGTGTACTAGTACAGCTGAGTATAAAAAGGAGGTTTTCATGCAATTACTTACATTTACATATGCATGCATTATTATTGTTGTAGATAAGCTTTATACCTACCCTGCAAAAAATGCGATTAATCCGGGACGTGTCCGGGAGCAAGGGAGCATGCGCTAATACAATTTTACATCCCTTTATATGGAGGGAATTGATCTCATTTGTTCGAGCATGTCCTATGAAGAGACTATTGTTCAACTTGTATACCCGAACGGGTACCAATGTAGATTAATCGCTGTCATCCCGAACGGGTACAAATGTAGATTTTTCCAAGTTGTTCGCCAATGCAATTTTTAATAACAATCTTTAAAAATTGTAAATGTTCATGTATATACATATAAATAAAGATTATATAATGGGTCATATTAATAAAAGCCAAGCATTTGCTTTTGCTTAAGGTTTCTGACCTTTTACTCAAATTTTGAAATTTGGTTCATACAAATTAATGTCAAATTTCTGAATTTTGAGTAAAAGCATTTGCTTGGATTTTATTAATATGGCCCAATGTTTTACTTTTGAAAAAAATCTCAATAAATAAATAAAAAAATTGTAAGTTTTGAGCGTAATGTAAGGATTTTTTCATAGGATTTTTTAGGCAACATTTTGTTCAGAGCTGGGCGATAAGGATTACGATTACAAGATGATTACGATTACAGTAATTGTAATCTTAGAAATTTTGAAATTAGGATTACTGTAATCGTAATCGTCGTTACAAAAATTACGATTACTGTAATCGTAATCGTAAAAAACTTGAAATTACGATTACTTAATGTAATCGTAATCCTATGTGTAATCGATTGCACATGTAATCCTTATCGCCCAGCTCTGATTTTGTTAAAATTATTATTCATCTTTGTTATTAAAAGAAAGGGTGTTCAATTCGTTTTTTTTTTTTTTTTTTTTTTTTTTTTACAATTTTTTAAATACATTGCATTTTTTGTAAAATTTCTACATTTAAGGAATCTAGATTTGTACCCGTTCGGGATGAAAGCGATTAATCTACATTTATACCCGTTAGGGAACAATTGGTCTACAATTAGTCTACATTTATACCCGTACGGGAACAATCGGGGACTAATTGTGGACCGATTGTTCTCGAAAGAGATCAATCCGGGACAAATATCTTTCGGTATTAATCGCACATTTTTTTGCAGAGTACCTACATACATTTGTGTATGAATGTACGAATCAACACATGTTCCAACAATATTGCCCCCTTATTAATAGCTATTATTGCGTTTTTTTCTCATTCTAAAAAGCATGAGAAAGATGGAAAACTCACTTAGTTATAGTAATTGTAGGAGAAAAGTTTGTGATATTTATAGTATGTATAATAGGTAGTAAGTACATACATAATTACATAGTACCTGTACTACTTTATTAAAATAGCTTAATTTTCAAAAAGATAATAATGTTCTATTTTAGAAGTAGAAAATTTCTTTTTTTTAGTATATCTGGATATTTCTGATAGCCGACGTCTACTTGCGGATTGCCAGTAGAATTAGTTGTTGCTTGCGGGCTTTAGCCTCTAGTATCTTCTGAGTAGTTCTTGAGTGCCCGCTTGGCGCTGTATTAAATCGAGAAGGCGATAATTTGGCATGGTCTTCTTCTTCTTCTTGATTGGAGCTTAACCGTCTAGACGATTCTGGCCGAGTCCAACAGAGCGTGCCAATTGCTTCTGCTTCGTGCAGCATGGCGCCACTTGGAAACACCTAGGGAGGCAGCATCGCTGTCCACCTGATTTTCCCAACGCAGTGGAGGTCTCCCTTTTCTTTTGCGTTCAGCGGGTTTTGATAGAAATACTTTGTCATGGTCACTCCAACGTATTTGATTTAGAGGGTTGTCGAGCAGAAAGGTTTCAAGCTCTAAAACAAGGTGACTTCTTCCTCCTATTAAGTCTTGCTCTTGACTTTCGCCGGTGATTGTAGAAGAACAGTATGACCTGTACTGCTTTGGGCAGATTATGTAGATAATGACTAGGCCTTTCTTTGTATTTCGAACTACCAAATACCCGTCCCGATTCGCAGCGACGAAAAAAGTTTTTATGTTATAATGGGTATTTCCCTCTACATTTCCCTTTCTCTTTCCGTTTCCTTTAATTTTACCTTTACCTTTATCGCTCGAAAGCATTCAAGCGTCATCCGGGTCCTCGCTTTGACGCATGTCTGTGAACTCGGCCTAGACATCGCAATGAAAATAACTCTAAAACTTTTTAGTTCGTTTTTGCCCTTTTATCTTAAGGAAAAATATGCCTTTATGCTTTAGAACGCTATCAACGGTTATTTGAGGTGCATTTAAGAACTAACGTTTGAGGTTTGAGAATAGGGTTAGTTCTCAAATACATATTAAGTTGAGAATTAAGATAAATGTTTATGGGGATATAGGTAAATGTGTACTTGTGCGCTTAAATATTTCAAAAATGTTGACAAAGCAAATAGGTCTGTTTGGTGAGATTTTGGGTAGAATGCTATTTTATGTCAAACTGAAGATGAAGGCAAAAGTTCAACAAACGCATTTGAGCGAAATGCTATTTAGTGCAGCGTTGCCACTTTGGTTACTTTTTACCAAAATTGGTTACAAATTTTTCGGTTGGTTACGTGGTTACTGTCGGCCGATTTTGGTTACCTTCAAGGTCCATGTATTGAGCACACTATGGTTACAATCAATTTTTAGGAATACGCTTTTAATTTTTCCAAACTATAAAATATTTGTTATCCAAATTGTTTTGTTGTATTTTTTTTTATGAAATTCCAAATAATTTATTGTTGGGGATAAATGGAAAAAATTTAACCACTATTTCCAGCGAATGTCTCACGAAAATGAATAAGGCAAAAGTGGGAAAAATTCAACAGCTTTCACAGTCAGTGGTCGAGCGTCTAAAAGCGTTCGCACATTGCGGCTGAAGATGGAATGTATCACGGGTTCGATATCCGTGATGAGCATCCAATTCCGAAAAGGGTGCCAATGATCGAAAATGGTTTTTCGTGAAATAGCTATACTCAACTTTCGCTGGTAATAGTTGTTGAAATTTTTCCATTTACTCCCAACAATAAAAAATTAAATTAATGTCCAAATAATTTATTTGACGATAGCCAGCGACCACATTAGAAATAAATCTATTCTGGCGAATTTTCGTCGGGCGATTTTCGTTAGCTTTTTGGCTCTGTTCATTCTCATGCCTGGCCGTGTTTTTAAATGTCGATAGAACGCTACGACGGGACGAAATTTCGCTCGACGTTGGATTTTTTTATATTAATTTAGTTTGGTTACTTGTTTCTAGTTTTGGTTACTTTTATTTTGTATTTTGGTAAATTTAAAATTTTTTTAGTGGCAACGCTGATTTAGGCACTCTGCACACGGAGCGTACTGCTTTAGACGCGTATTAGATACTACAGACGAAAGCTGTACGCTTTGATGTCGCGCACGTATATTTCAATTGAGGGCTGCACACGAGTCGTCAGCTTCATGCATTCGTCAAAGTATGCTAGCTACATGTCGCTTGGCGTAAAGCAGTGCTGGTAGCTAGGCGTACTACGCTTAGAAAACAGGAAGAAGAAGTTGTTTGTTTACATTTTTCCACTTTGTGGAATTTATGAAAGCAGTAAAATTTGTGTAAAAAATCGGAAAAAATGAGTGCATAATGAAAGAAAATTGAAGATTCCGTAAAATTTTTCATCTTTTCTATTTAAAGCTTCGAAATTTAAAGCAAATGCCGTATTATTAATTTGTTTGTTTGTTTTGTGCAGCGAAGTTTCATGTCGCTTCGTGTGCAGATATTGAGGCGTAGGGAAATCGACGCTACATAAAATGTCTCGTACGCGTCTATGACGATACGCCTCGTGTGCAGAGTGCCTTAAGGCGGATTCATCGTTCGAGTTCAGAACTTTTTTGCCATGTGGTTGTTGTTGTGGTTTCGGAGTGTGAGAGGAATTCCGAAAAGTTCTGAACTATTTTTATTAGTTAAGTCAAATTCAACTTTAGTTCAGAACTCGAACGATGAATCCGCCTTTAGTGTCAAAAATGACGCTTAGGAACAGTGTTGCCACAGCCTCAAAAATTATGGTATCACAAATTGATGCCTTCATGGTTTTTTTTCGTGGTCACGCTTTCCTTTACCGATCGTAAAAACCGTTTATAAAAGGGGCGTTGCACCGTCCTCCGATCCTATATCTGAAGACGGAACCGTCCGGAGGCCGATAGTTTTCGAAATATAAATATTTGTTTTTTCAAAATACCTTTATTTTGGTGATAACTGGTTGAAAGGACCACATAATCCTCTTTCTGGGGCAAAATCTACGTACCCATCCACAGTAATCCTGCGTGGAATACCTTCATCGCCTTCACGAGGGAGTACTTAAATTTATAAAAAAAACACCTAAGCACAATTACATATGAATGATACGTAGATAATTTTTATTTTGGCTTAGAACAAGTTTTATTTTTATCAAACTTTTGGTTGGACCACTCCGCATAGCAGGCATTTTGACTTAAAGGAGGACAGCGCGACAAATATTTAAGAACTGATTCAATGCCTCCAAATCAATTCCAGAATCAGCTCTGGCAACTAGATCACCCAGCTCGTTTGACCCATTGCATTTTATAGACCTTTTATATTACTCGGTACAGTACCAAAGTAATCATATTTATTTGCATGTGAAATTTAGGTATTATCTTTATATTTTTATATTATAAAAAAAGAAACGATATCGTTAAAACCACGAAAGTAGCTTACTTTATTAATTTTAATTTTTTTCTCAAAAATTTTTCTGTGTGAGAACACCAAAAGCAGCATATTTTATTAATTTTAATTTTTTTTTCAAACATTTTTCGGTGATACCAAAAAAACCATAAATGTATCAATTTGTGATACCAAATTTTTTGAGGCTGTGGCAACACTTTTGACAATTTCTTCCTCTTCTTCAGAGATTTTGGCACATTTTAGGAAAGTACCCACACAAATTCTGTGTGCGGATTCCTACAAATAGCTAGTCTTCTTTCTCGCTCACATCCTCTGATCCTCTCGCTCTTTTGTGGTAAAATACCTGCAAATCATACGCTTTCCTACACTCAACAAACGCTATTATTATTTGCAAATATGTTCATAAGGTTGTCAAATTTAATTTTTGATGGCTCGTTGACTATACTTCACAGAAAATCTTTTTTTAATTGGGTACATAGTACATATGTATGACCGTTATGAGCGACTGGACTGTGCTGTGTTTCTAGGAGGTACAAGAGCGTAACTTCATATTACTACTCTCGCGTCCACTATGTGGCTGAATAGCCATAAAGCATTGGTGGGCAAATGAAATGTAAGCATGTATTGGTAACCGCGAGCGTAAAGTGGCTACCATGGGACAAAGAACATTTGCAGTCAGTTGATTAACGAACAACAGCGAAGCAACATCGTGCGCCGCTTGATTATTTTATGATACTATTTATGCGCGTACCTATATGTGTTTGTTCAAAATGAATGACAAATATTTCTTTATGATTTCCGATGCCTTTGGTAATATGCAATGTCTATTGTGTAATATGTGTGTGCCCGGGGCATATAATTTTTAACTCAGAGTAAGCGTCGAATGAGCGGTTAAACCCAAACGCTTTTGACAAGTTTTCAAATTAACTCAGAGTTAAGGTTTTCTTTCCTTCACTTTCTATTCCTCTTCTTTCCTTACCTCTTCCCTCGTTTATCTATCATATATTTATTCAATAATTAACTAAAGTTCCTATTTTATTTTATTTTTTTCAAAGTGGGTTATTTTTCTTTTTGCGTTACATTTTAGAGAAAGTATCTGAAATGGTAAAATAATTAGTGCAATTCTAAACAATTTTTCATTCATTTCGCAGTGAAAAATTATTTAGAATTGCCCTTAATACTTTCATTCATTAAATAACGCATAATTTACCATTGCATACAAAATAAAAGCAAAGCAACGATACGTGTCATCCCTTTGCTTGCTGAAACACAACTGACATGAAAATTCTGTTCTAACACCACTGTGACTCAATTGATTTTTCGCTCTCAACAGCAACTGAAATAAGAGCGTAAGAATACGTGTGCTGAGAGTAACTGCTCATAGTTATGAGTCAAAACGCCCATCAGTGCCATAAAGAGTTTATAAGAAAATAAATCAGCATTTATGCTTATACATATACATATACAGTTTGTCAATTAATTCTTTGCAAAATGAAAACAGTTCAGAAATTTGTTTTCATACTGGTATTTGGTCAACTAAGCTTAACTTTCTAATTTTTTTTAAATGCTAATATTAAGTTAAATATGTTTACAACATTTAGGACCAAAAAGATCCAAAACTTAAAGCATAGAAAGAATAGAAAAAACAAAAGTTCAAAAAATTATAAAAAACATTTTGTCAATTAATTCTTTGCAATTTTTTCATATGTGGCAGAAACTGAAAAAAAAGCAGACCGGATCGTTGAAATTTTGGTGTGACGGCCACTAGCCTCAACCACACATTGTAGACGAAGGGTTGTGGAATAAATGAAGTCCTTCAGCCCATAAATTTAGCGTATTTTATGCCATTCTTCCTGAATGGCATTAATTACAACATTTTTCGCTAGTAGACCTTTTCTGCCTCGTTATTTCAAGAAAGGCCAAAATTTTTTGATTGGGTTTAAGCTAGGACTTTGGGCAGGTGCATAAATTGCTTTGGTGCAATTATGCAGTACCAAAGTCCTGCACAGGAACGATTTATATTTAGGATCGTTGTTCAGGTACAGCTTTTACTTGAATTTATTGGCGCTTTTTGGTTAAAAAATGCAATTTTGCATTGCGATTCTCGACTACTCGTGTCAAGCTAAAACTCCTTTGTCATCAGGTCATTAAAAATCCGCAGTCCGCCTTCACCCTTTTTAGAATAACGAACTCGACATTATAGCACACAATTTTCGAAACATCAGATTTTGTCTAATATTCTTCTGTAGCAGAGCTGTGCAAAAAAAAATTGGTGTTCTTTTTCGGGATGAAACAAAAATACGCACGATGCATCGCGATGGACACAGAAAAAAATCGAGAATGACCAACACAGCTCTGCTACAGAAGAATATTAGACAAAATCTGATGTTTCGAAAATTGTGTGCTATAATGTCGAGTTCGTTATTCTAAAAAGGGTGAAGGCGGACTGCGGATTTTTAATGACCTGATGACAAAGGAGTTTTAGCTTGACACGAGTAGTCGAGAATCGCAATGCAAAATTGCATTTTTTAACCAAAAAGCGCCAATAAATTCAAGTAAAAGCTGTACCTGAACAACGATCCTAAATATAAATCGTTCCTGTGCAGGACTTTGGTACTGCATAATTGCACCAAAGCAATTTATGCACCTGCCCAAAGTCCCAGCTTAAACCCAATCAAAAAATTTTGGCCTTTCTTGAAATAACGAGGCAGAAAACCAAGGTCTACAAGCGAAAAATGTTGTAATTAATGCCATTCAGGAAGAATGGCATAAAATACGCTAAATTTATGGGCTGAAGGACTTCATTTATTCCATAACCCCTCGTCTACAATGTGTGGTTGAGGCTAGTGGCCGTCACACCAAAATTTCAACGATCCGGTCTGCTTTTTTTTCAGTTTCTGTCACATATGAAAAAATTGCAAAGAATTAATTGACAAAATGTTTTTTATAATTTTTTGAACTTTTGTTTTTTCTGGTCTTTCTATGCTTTAAGTTTTGGATCTTTTTGGTCCTAAATGTTGTAAACATATTTAACTTAATATTAGCATTTAAAAAAAAATTAGAAAGTTAAGCTTTGTTGACCAAATACCAGTATGAAAACAAATTTCTGAACTGTTTTCATTTTGCAAAGAATTAATTGACAAACTGTACATAAGTGCAAGAAAAAAATGACCAAAAATAGCAGTCTTTTAACGCTAATAAGAAATTGTTGACAAGTTTTTGCTACTTGGGTTAAAACAAAAGTAACACACATAATTAATAAACACTGTAGGTATGTAGGTAGATTGAAACGTTAAGCAGAGTTCATTCATTTATGAACTGTTTATCTACATTAGTATAAACTATATTTTACTCTTATGCCGTTTTCTTTTCTCGAAAAAATGTTGCCCTTTTTGATTTTCTTAGCTATTTTGTAGGCTTGTATGGTAATTTTACCGAATATTGAGCTCTAAGTAAGCAAGAGGGCACCATTATCTACAAATTTAGCCATTTTATAGAAAGTTAGGTTACGCAATTCGATAATTGGGATATAGAAGGGCAGCATTTTTTTGCAGAAAAGAAAACGCCATTAGTTTACCTTAGTCGCAGCTTTTCGCATTGACGTCATATTGTGCTTTTGTATGTAATTTTGTATCCGGCATCCGTTAAGTAGGTACTATTGTTTTTGACTGGAATTTATGTTTGTTCATCCATTTGTTTTGTTTATTACAAATGCACATATGTACATACATACATATATACTACAGAAAAACATCATTTAAGAGCAATAAATTATTAAAATCCCTATGAGTATTTTTTTTTTGTTATTTATGTACCTTGAAATCCTTCTTTATTTTCACAGCAATCTGGTTCAAAAAGGCAAGTGTCTTAGCACTTTGACACGCCCCACCAGCGTATCTGAAAACTACAAGAACCGCGTTTATCTGCTTTAGTATTTTTCGCTTCATTATAAATTTCCTAATGGTCACTAGACACAAACTAATTTATTATTAAAACCAGAGAATGAAGAGTATTCCAAATATTTTTGTTAGATATTTACTAAACAAAAAGGAACAAAAGGAAAATGGCAAAGCATTTGTTGGATAATGTTTTTATTTATAAAAGTTTCCGCTCTACTTACTATTAGCCTTCCGTTTCCGTTAAAGTGAGCTGATTTCGCTGGAATTTCACTTTGGTATTTTTCGCTTATTTTGCAATGGTAAAAAAATGCTCGTATTGTCTACATATAGGCGCTAGGCGTGATACACACCCTGTAAGACAGGAATGATGAAAACTCCAACACATTCTCAGCAAACACTAACACATATAGCAGTGATAGTCATTTGATACATCATTTGGAGAACACGATTGATGGAAAGAGACACGGACACAAATGTTTTCATCACATTTTTCACACCGTCTATGTAAAAATTATGGAAACTTGTAGGCAGTGTGTGACAGAAATTTCCGTCAAACGTGCACCTCAAATGATATATCAAATGACTACCACTGTCTTATATGTACATATGTATGTAGGTATGTATGTATGTAAGTATGTACCCTACAAAAAAATGTGCGATCAATCCCGAAAGAGATTTGTCTTCGATTGATCTCTTTCGAGAACAATCGGTCCACAATTAGTCCCCAATTGTTCTCGTACGGGTATAAATGTAGACTAATTGTAGACCAATTGTTCCCGAACGGGTATAAATGTACACTAATTGTAGACCAATTGTTCCCTAACGGGTATAAATGTAGATTAATCGCTTTCATCCCGAACGGGTATAAATGTAGATTAATCGCTTTCATTCCGAACGGGTACAAATCTAGATTCCTTAAATGTAGAAATTTTACAAAAATGTGCAGTGTATTTAAAAAATTGTAGAACAATTGGTAAAACGAATTGAACGCCCTTTTTTAATAACAATTTTAACAAAATGTTGCCTAAAATATCCTATGAAAAAATCCTTTACATTACGCTCATATAATGCATACTCAAAACTTACAATTTTTTAAATTTATTTATTGAGATTTTTTTACAAAAGTAAAACATTATATAATCTTTATTTAAATATGCTTGAACATTTACAATTTTTAAGAAAAAATCTACATTTGTACACGTTCGTGCTGAAAGCGATTGATCTACATTTGTACCCGTTGGGGATGAAAGCGGTTAATCTACATTCGTACCCGTTCGGGATGAAAGCGATTGATCTACATTCGTACCCGTTCGGGATGAAAGCGATTGATCTACATTCGTACCCGTTCGGGATGAAAGTGATTGATCTACATTTGTACCCGTACAGGGTACCCTGCAAAAAATGCGATTAATCCGGGACGTGTCCGGGATCAATCCCAAGGGAGCATGCGACTAATACAATTTTACATCCCTTTGTATGGAGCGAATTGATCGCATTTGTTCGAGCATGTCCTATGAAGAGACTAATTGTTCAACTTGTATACCCGAACGGGTACCAATGTAGATTAATCGCTTTCATCCCGAACGGGTACAAATGTAGATTAATCACTAACATACCGAACGGGTACAAATGTAGATCAATCGCTTTTCATCTCGAACGGGTACAAATGTTGATTAATCGCTTTCATGCCCAACGGGTACAAATGTGGATTTTTCCAAGTTGTTAGCCAAGGCAATTTTAATAACTATCTTTAAAAATTTGTAAATGCTCATGCATATTTAAATAAAGATTATATAATGTTTTACTTTTGTAAAAAAATCTCAATAAATTAAAAAAAATTGTAAGTTTTGAGTATGCATTATATGAGCGTAATGTAAAGGATTTTTTCATAGGATACTGTAGACAACATTTTGTTAAAATTATTATTCATCATTGTTATCAAAAGAAAGGGTGTTCAATTCGTTTTACCGGTTGTTCTACAATTTTTTAAATACATTGCATATTTTTGTAAAACTTCTACATTTAAGGAATCTAGATTTGTACCCGTTCGGAATGAAAGCGATTAATCTACATTTATACCCGTTCGGGATGAAAGCGATTATTCTACATTTATACCCCCGTTCGGGATGAAAGCGATTAATCTAGATTTATACCCGTTAGGGAACAATTGGGCTACAATTAGTCTACATTTATACCCGTTCGGGAACAATTGGTCTACAATTAGTCTACATTTATACCCGTACGGGAACAATCGGGGACTAATTGTGGACCAATTGTTCTCGAAAGAGATCAATCCGGGACAAATATCTTTCGAGATTAATCGCACATTTTTTTGCAGGGTATGTGCATATTTTATTACACAAATTTCCATAACTCCAAATTGGATTTGAAATATAAAGCTTGCACAGTCACGAGCTCATACGCACATACCTACCCTCTGCATGAAGAGTGTCACTTGAGAAGCCAATAAAAATATTTACATACATATACATACCAGGGCCGTGCGCACGGGGGGGGGTTTGGGGGTTAAAACCCCCCATGACCAAATCTAAGTTGCAATGATTTTGCAAAAATTTTCAAAATACAGTTTATAAATTTTATAATTATAATTTTACGGAAGAAGAATTGGTAAAAGTTGCAAAAAATAAGGTTGGCCAATACATAGGTTCGGCACTTTGAATTGCACTTGGAGCTTTCCGAAATTACAAAATTGTGTAGCATATGTTCGTTTGGCATTTTTTAAAAAATTGTACTGATAACAAAAAATGTTCATTTTGTGAAAACAGTGAGCAGTTTCAATTAACAAGTACTGTAAACAGTACACGGAAAGAAATTTGTATACTTGAATCAAGAAAAATGCTTTCTTGAACTCAATTTAGAAAATTTTTAGGGAAATAAGAAAAATTGACTTAATTATTACTGGAAATAAGAAATTGAGTTTTCCAAAAATGAGACAATTATTTTCTTATTCAAGAACACTAATAAAATCTATAGAAAAAAAATGTTGAAAAAAATGTTTAAATAAATAAGGGCCGATTTCATAATCAAATTAAAAGTTCCTTTAAATTCTAAAGGAGCCTTTAATTTTCTGATCGATTTCATAAAGTCTTTTTGAAGATAAAAGTTCATTTAAAATTAAATACCCAAAAACGGGCATTTAAGTTATTTAAAGGTTCCTTTTGCCAGAAAAAAATTTCATTTCTGTAATGTGTCAAAATCAAATATCAAAAATTTATTAAAATTTTTGAACCGATTTTGTTCACGGTAGGCAGGAAGCGACGATAGGTTGCATGAAAATGTCGAGAAAAAAGCAAAGTGGGGTTGTGTTATGTGATGTTTATAGATGAAACATCCGTTGAAATTAAAATCCGAGCTGCTCCTTTTTCAAGGATATCCACATTTTTTGTTTTTTTTGAAAGGATCAAATATTGAGGAAATCGAATATTCGCCACCGTCCAAATTTTTCCGATTTCAATACATTACTTGGTCGCTAAGGGATACAAAAAAAGGTATTAAAAAGAAAACAGGACACCTGTAGTGGAAAAATCCAATGTGGACAGGACCTAAAGGATAACCACTGAAATATAAAATAACACAAAAAGTACCCACTTTAATTTGCGTATAACTCCTAAAATGCTAACTCTACGTGAAAATTTCTTATTATATGTTTCATTCAGAATAAATAAAGAAATATTTCTTTAATATACAATTTTGATGTACCTGCAGTGCTTAATGTACTTTTGTGCATCTAAAGTGAAAATTTCAAAAAAGTACGTTTTTTTTATGGTGCTATTTTAAGTTCAAATATTTTTCTAGTTTATGTAAATATTTTAATCTAATGATCCAACTCTCATTCCTACATATCTCTACGTTAATACTAAAAAAGAGTTAGAGCTGAGATACGCGCTAGCTGTGCACGGTGGGCGGGAAGCAACAATAGGTTGCATGGGAATATCGTAAAAACGATGACCGCTTCCTATATTTTCTGCACTGGGTTTCCAAATTATGCTTCTTTGTTCTTTTTCTTTTTTTTCAAAAAATAAAAAAGCCATAATCAAAAAATTTATTTATTTTCAGAAAAAAAAAAAAAATCAAATTTCAATATTTTTAAATTTATGAAAATTATTTGACGTTAAAGGAGCCTTTTAATATTATATTATTATGAAATCACTCCCACTTTAAAGAACTTTTAAATGGCTCTTTAACTAAAAGGCTCCTTTAAGGAAAGGAGCTTTAAGAATTTCATTATGAAATCGGCCCTAAGAACATCTTTTCTTAAATTTACTTAAATGAAGAAAATCTTTTTGCTAATATGAAGAAGAATTTAAGAAAATTGTGTTTCGACGAATTGGAACAACAAAATACAGCGAAAAAAAAAATGTAAAATGAATAAGAAAACGTTTTCTTGAGCGAAGTAAAATTTTTCTTGCTGAATTTGCATTTCCAAAGTTACATGTATTTTTTTTCATTTGCCATCCGCTTTGCATATTTCTGAATATTTTTGCAATTCTCAGATTGTTAGTGAAGCATTTGGTATAAGGAGTTCACTATTTGCATCTTCATTTATATTAAATAAAATGTTGTCATTTCAATAAACAAGTCCTAGGAAAATACTAGTTGACTAATTATGGTTTTCTAATCCCTCATGATTAGTTTTCATTTTACTTATTTTTTACGTTTTTAATATTTTTAGAAAATATTTGCTTAATTTAATATTTAATATTTTCTTATGCCTCAGACACACATGTGGTATGAATATTAGAATATCAATATTATGATTTGGCTATGCTATGAAAATTTTCAATTAAACTACAATATGAGGGTGACACATATGTGGTATAGATCGAAATATTATTACTATACTACGATGTGTGTCTCTCGCATTACTTACTTAAGCTCGTATAAGAAAAGTTTTACTTGCAACAAAAAAATAATTTCTTAATTTATTTCAAAAAACAAGAAAAAAACACTTACCCTAAGTAAATTATTTCTTATTTATTTAAAATCCAATTTTACTTGAAGCAAGAAAATGTTTTCTTATTTATTTAAAATCCAATTTTCTTGGATTTTCTTGATATTAAGAAATTATTTTCTAAGTTCAAAATCAAGTCTAATTTTTCTTTCCGTGTACTATTCAGGACCTGGTTAACTAGGTTTTGATGAATCAGAATGAGTTTCAGAAAAGTTAAAGAACATTTAAATTTATGGTGTATGGGTCTGGATATCTGTTTCAGCAAATATGTTTATCTTAGCGAAAAATGTATGCGAATGCAAACCAAAATTAAACCCCCCCCCAAGGCTAATTCCTGCGCACGGCCCTGATACATACATATGTATGTATGTATACCTACATATATGGGTGGTCATTAAAAATCAAATGAATTAGTCTCACCTCCTAAATCGGTTAAAGTATGGCTAAAGGTACCACATATAAATTTTGGCACCGATTGGAGACGGTTTAGGGGTGTCGCAGAGGGGTTAGGTTTGATATAACGATATGGTTCCCTTGCGCGACACCCCTTAACCGTTTATCGATCTCCGTCGATGTTAGAATCGACTTATGAGGTGAGGTTGTTTTCATACATATCGGGACAATCCTAATGTACATATATTTATACACAGATCACATATTAGCTTATTTTATTTATTATTATTTTTTACTTATTTGGTTGATTGCTTTCGTTTACGTATATACCCAACCCAATAAACACAAAAGCGAGGATGATATCGTGGCGAATTCGAGATGAATTCGCGGAGGTGAATGTAATTTTTCGGACTTGTATCGAGTTCGAGATGGACTCGAGAAAAATCAATTATCGCAATAGCATTTATTAATTTTATTAAATCTTGCTTTACACGAAGAAATTCCCTGTTGGACTTTAATTTACCATTTAAAACTCTACTCAAGCGACTGAAAAGCTCGGATGATATCGTGGCGAATTCGAGGCGGATTCGCAGAATAAACACATCGGATTCGCCTCGAATTCGAGACGAATTCGCTTCTCTGATTATATTATCGCGGCGATAGTTCGGATCGTTGGCGGTTCGAGATTTATGCCCATTGGCGAATACATTCTAGAAAATTCTTCTGCGAATCCACCTCGAATTCGCCACGATATCATCTGAGCTTTTCAATCTTTTGAGTAGAGTTTTACATGGTAAATTAAAGCCCAACAGGGAATTTCTTCGTGTAAAGCAAGATTTAATAAAATTAATAAATGCTATTGCGATAATTGATTTTTCTCGAGTCCATCTCGAACTCGATACGAGTCCGAAAAATTACATTCACCTCCGCGAATTCTTTTCGAATTCGCCACGATATCATCATCGCTTTTGTGTTTATTTGAAATGCTTTCTGAAAGATACATATATAAACGGTTGCGTGTGTACTAAGGGTAGCTCAAATTGTTTGTGTGAATAAAGTAATTTACCGGATATTTTGAAATTATACCTAATCGATTAAAATTCTGAATTTTAAATAATTGTGTAACGAAGTTTTGATTTAAAGGGCTTGTGTGTACAAAGATGGAAATGGATGTTGACGACTATAAGTTTGGGTAAATTGTCAAATTCGTTACCTATAACTTTCATTTATGTTCAGCTTTCAGCCCTTATTTAAAGAGAAATAGATAGAATTTTTAATAAATTCAGCATAAACAAACTCCAAATCGAAAACATTTTTCTAAAAAAGTAATTGAATCAATATGGAAGAATATCGAAAAATAAAATTAGTGCAATTTCATTTATTTTACTATTTCATTTTCAGAACATTTCGATTCACCTTAATGAACATGGACTCATATGTAAATATGTATGTATGTATGTAGGTACCTACAGTTCAGCAAATCTAAAGACCACAGGGACAAACAGACAAACACAAAGGACAATTCAAGGTCAAATATCTTGGTTTGATTGCTGACTTGGTGTAAGGACAATGGCGAATACTTATGTATGTATTAATGTAGAACCTTCTCAGTTTTTTTTTTTACAGCTGTAGCTTTTATATACCCTGTAGGGAAAATCTCTAGTTCCGAACTAGGTCGCTTCTAGTGCATTTTTCGACACTACTAGTGCGAGCTAAATCTCTTTTGTATGTTATCAACTGGCGAATTTAACACGGCGATGTCCTCGGTGGTGTCAATTGTCACCCTCTGCACTACATTTTCGATAGTTCCGAACTAGTACTAAATTCTACAGTTTACACTAGCTCGTTTATTGGCACATTTTCGATAGTTCTGAACTAGCTACAAGTACCTACAAATTCTACAGTTTTACATCTGCCGCTTAAGTACAGCCTTTGACACACTTCATGCAAGTGGAGCGATGGCCGACTGGCTAACGCATGTGCCTTTCAATCTGAGGGGCACGGGTTCGAATCCTGTCGGTGTCGGTGGATGATAATTTTTTTTTTTTATTTTTTAACTAATATTTTTTATTTATTTATTTAATAAAAATTTACAATAATATTTAAAAAGTAATAAAATAAAAAAAATTAAAAATAAACCTGAGGGATCGGAAAAACATAATTAGGGGAACATTTCATTTCATACAAGTTAAGATGTAAATAGAAAACTCTTTATATAAAACGCTTCACTAAACATCTGAGAATTGCAGAAATATACAAATTGCATACAAATCAAAATTTGTCTTATAATGGTCACTCTATTCACTCCTCCTGAACTGGTGAGGGTCTAACTACAATTGATCTAGTTCCCTTTTGACACCTTTTCGCTAGTTCGGAACTAGAAATTTTGCTCACTAGTTATTGAGTTCCCTGCAGGGTAGTTATGTGCGTACATACTCATGTAAATGGTAACAATACCCTGCAAAAAATGCGATCACTCCGGGATACATCCGGGACAACTCGCAAGGGAGCATGCGATTACTACCCATTTGTATCTCTTTATATGGGTTGAAGTGTTCTCTTTTGTTTGAGCATGTCCTATGAAGAGACTAATTGTACCCAGTTTGTACCCGAACGGGTAGCAAAAGCGCACAATTGTACCCGTGTTGTACCCGAACCGGTAGCAAATGCGACACATCCATTTGTGCGACTAATTGTACCCGTTTGATACCCTTTCGGGTACAATTCGTCTACAATTAGTATACATATGTACCCGTTCGGGTACAATTGGGAACAATTGTAGACTAATTGTACCCGAAAGAGAGCGCTCCCGGACAAATCTTTTTAGAGACTCGTCGCACACTTTTTTACAGGGTATCTATATATTAATAGGCTAACATTTTTCCCATACAAACAATTGCCAGGCTGTTTTGCACATTTAACATACTAATATCCACATAAAATTGATATGGATGTGTTCGTATGAGTCAGGAGCAGTGCATAGGCATATAATTTTTTCTATAAATTATTTAATTTGTTTATAATTAATAAATAAAATTTTTAGTTAAGAAAAATAGATATCGTAAACATGTTTACAAATATCGTAAACACATTTGAAGGGTCGCTTTAATTTAAAAGCGCTCTCTCTATTTTGTATGCATTGGTCCAGTTTACGCTCAGATCAAAATCAACGCGGCAAAATATCTCCTATTTCTTTTCCATTAAAGCGAAAAATGATAGAGAGGGCGGGAGAGCACACTGAGTAATTTAATTTTGACCAACGCATATCTAACAGGTAGGCTCGGCGGCGAATTGAAAAACTTCTTTTGTTATTTACAAAGGTAGAGTGTGATGTCAAAATCAAAGCGAATTAACATCATGACCAAGAGGAATGGACGATCCCCAAGCGAATTCAGATTTTAACCACGGCGAAATATCATTTTGACATTACACTCTACCAATTACAATAACAAAATACATGGGAAATTTCTGAATTCGCCACCGGGCCTACCTTCCTAGATCTGCCTTGATTTTGACCATGATTTCGCGTCGGACCGTGATCAAAAGGGCAAATCAGTGTTGCGGTACAACTGGAATTTGGAAAGTGTTGCTTATCTCCGCGAAAATTAATAATTTTTGTACCAATACAAAGTTGAAAAAATAAATTGCATGGTCGAATTTCGAGCACCGGCGATACTAGTATGTATTAATAGGCTAACATTTTTTCCATACAAACAATTGCCAGGCTGTTTTGCACATTTAACATACTCATATCCACATAAAATTGATATGGATGTGTTCGTATGAGTCAGGAGCAGTGCATAGGCATATAATTTTTTCTATAAATTATTTAATTTCTTTATAATTAATAAATAAAGTTTTTAGTTTTGTACCATTTTTGATTTACTTCGTTTTTGCTTCGTTGGCAAATGTGCCCACTATCTATATCTATATCTATATCTATATATGTATTAATAGGCTAACATTTTTTCCATACATACAATTGCCAGGCTGTTTTGCACATTTAACATACTCATATCCACATAAAATTGATATGGATGTGTTCGTATGAGTCAGGAGCAGTGCATAGGCATATAATTTTTTCTATAAATTATTTAATTTCTTTATAATTAATAAATAAAGTTTTTAGTTTTGTACCATTTTTGATTTACTTCGTTTTTGCTTCGTTGGCAAATGTGCCCACTATCTATATATCTATATATTAATAGGCTAACATTTTTTCCATACATACAATTGCCAGGCTGTTTAGCACATTTAACATACTCATATCCACATAAAATTGATATGGATGCGTTCGTATGAGTGAGGAGCAGTGCATAGGCATATAATTTTTTCTATAAATTATTTAATTTCTTTATAATTAATAAATAAAGTTTTAAGCTAAGAGAAATAGATATCGTAAAATGTTTACAAATATCGTAAACACAGTTGAAGAGTTGCTTTAATTTAAAAGCGCTCACTCTATTTTATATGCATTGGCCCATTTTAGGCTCAGATCAAAATCAACGCGGCCAAATATCTCCTATTGCTTTTCCATTAAAGCGAAAAATGAGAGAGAGTGCGGGAGAGCACACTGAGTAATTTTAATTTTGACCAAGGCATATCTAAAAGGTAGGCTCGGCGGCGAATTGAAAAACTTCTTTTTTTATTTACAAAGGTAGAGTGTAATGTCAAAATCAAAGCGAATTCACATCATGGCCAATAGGAATGGACGAGCCCTAAGCGAATTCAGATTTTAACCACGGCGAAATATCATTTTGACATTACACTCTACCAATTACAATAACAAAATACATGGGAAATTTCTGAATTCGCCACCGGGCGATCTGCCTTGATTTTGACCATGATTTCGCGTCGGACCGTGATCAAAAGGGCAAATCAGTGTTGCGGTACAACTGGAATTTGGAAAGTGTTGCTTATCTCCGCGAAAAGGAATAATTTTTGTACCAATACAAAGTTGAAAAAATAAATTGCATGGTCGAATTTCGACCACCGGCGATACTAGTTAAATTTTATTCACGACCACGCATCCAAACTAAATATTTCAGATTTATGACTTCTGAGACACAAGCATACATTTCTATATCATAATATAACCTTACTATTTCTGCGTATACTCTGCATAGGCAATAAAAAATATAATCCTCCAAGTAGTATAATCTTTCTAAATGTGCATACTTAAGTACTTATGTATGTATGTATGTACATACATACATATGTACTAATATAGTAATTAGCTACTTTGAATAGATTTTTTCACGTATTACGATTATGTACATATGTACAAAACGGAGCTTTTCTTGTCCTTGACTAAACCTCAATCTTATTTGATCTAATTAGAAAGAAACACAAAAATTCGCATTCGTAGATATGCATACATATGTATGTACTTATGTAAGTATCTACATGTAATGTGTAACTAACAAGGACATTATTTGTATAAATTTTCTACTAAATATACATGCATACATACATATGTATTAAATTTTAGTTGCAAACATACCCTGTAAAAAAGTGTGCGACGAGTCTCTAAAAAGATTTGTCCGGGAGCGCTCTCTTTCGGGTACAATTAGTCTACAATTGTTCCCAATTGTACCCGAACGGGTACATATGTATACTAATTGTAGACGAATTGTACCCGAAAGGGTATCAAACGGGTACAATTAGTCGCACAAATGGATGTGTCGCATTCGCTACCTGTTCGGGTACAAAACGGGTACAATTGTGCGCTTTTGCTACCCGTTCGGGTACAAACTGGGTACAATTAGTCTCTTCATAGGACATGCTCAAACAAAAGAGAACACTTCAACCCATATAAAGAGATACAAATGGGTAGTAATCGCATGCTCCCTTGCGAGTTGTCCCGGATGTATCCCGGAGTGATCGCATTTTTTGCAGGGATATGAAAACATACATACATATGTAACACTACTCGTATTAGCTGAAAGTAAAGCCCTACCCTGCAAAAAATGCGATCACTCCGGGATACATCCGGGACAACTCGCAAGGGAGCATGCGATTACTACCCATTTGTATCTCTTTATATGGGTTGAAGTGTTCTCTTTTGTTTGAGCATGTCCTATGAAGAGACTAATTGTACCCAGTTTGTACCCGAACGGGTAGCAAAAGCGCACAATTGTACCCGTTTTGTACCCGAACAGGTAGCGAATGCGACACATCCATTTGTGCGACTAATTGTACCCGTTTGATACCCTTTCGGGTACAATTCGTCTACAATTAGTATACATATGTACCCGTTCGGGTACAATTGGGAACAATTGTAGACTAATTGTACCCGAAAGAGAGCGCTCCCGGACAAATCTTTTTAGAGACTCGTCGCACACTTTTTTACAGGGATGCTACGCTGGTGGTAGCAGAAGAAAGATAAGACCCCACTGCATTAAGTTGTATATGTTCTCTATTTGTTTTGATCTTGCGTATTTTAGGGCCTCTGAAGATTCAAATCATTGCGCTTACATATTTATTTCAACGAACGTGAACAAGTTTGTTTAATCATTTAATTGATTCCAACAATTACTCAATTACTTAGTACGAAATACATATGTATAATGAAATTACTCCCAATAAAAAATATCGAAAATATTCGCCATTCGGTAAACTAAAATGCATGAATGTACAAATGTAGATACACTGAGAGAAAAACAATATATGTACATAGGTACATATGAAGAGGTCAAAGAAATTGCTTCCCTATATTGAACACTATTTTCTTTGTTTTGAGTAAATTTTCTCTAAAATATGTTACATGCTTACATGCCTTACCATGGTTTCATATACTTGTTATACTCAGCTGTACTAGTACACAGAGTATTATAGTTTTAATCACATAACGGTGGATTGTAACACCATAAAATAATGTATAAATAAATAAATAATGTCTGTCTGTACGCACGATAACTCGCGCAAAAATTGAAATATTTTGATGAAATTTGGAATGCAAGTTGGTATCAAGACTGGAACGGATGGTATTGAAAATGGGCGAAATCGGACCATGACCACGCCCACTTCCCCTATATAGTAAAAATCGGAAATTTTGTATCTCAGTCACTAATAGAGCTAGAGTGATAAAATTTCACCCACGTGTGGAGCTCAGGCCCTTATGAAGAAATTTGGTGAGATTTTGAAAAATGGGCGGTGCGACGCCCACTTATTAAGGGCCAAACATTGAAAGTTTTATATGTCATAACTCAGAAACCGTTGAAGATATATCGATGAAATTTGGTAGGCGTGATATACTTACTTAGGCAAATGTTTGGACGAAAAATTGCCAAAATCGGTTAACGACCACGCCCACTTTTATATATGGGTATTATAAAGTGACCTAATAAAAACATTTTAAGCGATATCTCTGTCAAATATAAAGGTATATCATTGAAATTTTATGGCAGGAGTCCAACTGCGGATATAAAACGAAAAGCACAAAAAATTTGGAAAATGGGCGTGGCACCGCCTCTTTTTAGAAGCAGGAATATACGAGATTTCTGAGCCCATAACTCGACAAATAATTTAAATATAATGACGAAACTTGGTGTGTACACTTTTATTAGTTGTGGTAATACATGTTTAAAATTTTAGCGAACAGGTTATATATGGGAACTATAAAGGGGCCTAATAAAAATATTTTAAGCGATATCTTTGTCAAATATAAAGATAATTCATTCAAATTTTGTGGCATGAGTTCCACAATAGACCGGAAACAAAAAATAGGAAAATTTGGAAAATGGGCGTGGCACCGCCTCTTCTTAGACAAAGGAATATACGAAATTTCGGAGCCCATAACTCGACAAATAATTGAGACATTAAGACGAAACTTGGTTTATACACTTTTATAACTTTTGCTAATAGACAACCAAAAATTTATTCAAATCGGTTTATGACCATGCCTACTTTTTAACAAAGATATTTCTGGAACACCCTTTGGAAATTTGTAACGTGACATCTTTGTAATTAGAAGTCATAAAGGAATGAAATTTTGCACAAAGAATAATATTCATATGCTTAGTTGGATGACTGATAAAAATGTTAAAAATGGGCGTGGCTACGCCCACTTTATGCAGCACTCGCTTTATATAAAATACACCGTGTTTTCATCAACCGCAAACAAACAATGAAAGCATACAGCTGAGTATCTAATGTTCGATTCCACTCGAACTTAGGCTTCCTTACTTGTTTTAAATAAATTCATACATGAAAATAAGGAAAAATTTCTTAAGCGCCATTCCATTGGCCTTATTTTGAAGACTTGATTTCTTTAATTTTGGTCAGTTAAATTCCCATACAAATCGCCATGGCGACGAATTTGTTTGAATGTTTTTGTATGTATGTTTTTTCCACATTTTTGAGAAAATTTATTCAAAATAATGAAAATTTTGTTCAAAATAAGGAAAAATATGTCTTTGATCGAGGGCAGTTCTTTTTTTTGGGTGTATGTACATATGTATGTATACTACTGTGACTTGCACAGACAACAAAGAACATTAACAAAGCCAGATTGATTTTAATTTGAACGTGTTAAAGATCAGTTTTCAATGCAATTCTTACTATGTGAGTGGGTTTGTCCATACATATATGTATGTATGGTATGTACATACGTGCATCAGTAAAATTTCCATACTAGGTCTACTCTATGTACATACATACATATACATATATGCACGAGGATGTACAAATTATGGAAATAACCCATCTTTAACTTATTGTGATAAAGTGGTGAAAATCAATTTCCTTTGCAATAAAAACAAGGTTCTACAATAAAAACCGATTACTCGAAAATTAGATATTTCAAATATTGTCCATTTCCAATGCAAATAATCACACATTTCGACGCGCTAAGAGGTCAAAGCACCTCAACGGCTGTTCAGCCTCGGATGCTGTGGATGATGCACAAAAGCCTGTTGAGTGTGCATGTAGGTATTTAAAAGCTCCCCTGCAAAAAATGCGATTATTCCGGGACGTGTCCGTTCGGGAACAATTGATCTACAATTAGTCTACATTTATACCAGTACGGGACCAATCGGGGACTAATTGTGGACCGATTGTTCTCGAAAGAGATCAATCGAGGACAAATCTCTTTCGGGATTGATCGCACATTTTTTTGCAGGGTCGGAGCTACAAAGTATCACCTTTTTGTAGATATCTACATATGTATGTACATATATGTATGAATGCAGTATATTTATGAACTAACAACTGTTGGTGGTGTGACGATTCACAAATTGTTGACAAGCGTTCAATCGCTACGTGGGCACAGTCATTGCATTAGTAGGAACATATCGTAGGTATGTGCAATGTGAAATTCACCGGGATGCATACATATGTACATACATTAAGCTGGCACAAGTTTTGATCCCCAAAATATTTTTGCATTTAAGAGGACATTCTTCTGACGCTGACTTGAGCTTACACTTTTTTAAAGGAGAAATCGTGATTTTTGCAAAGCCTCGAAAAAAAGTTTAGGTATTGGCATTTCGTAGCATTCCTTTTTATTCTCAAACATGGCTCACCCTAATGCATACAGCGTAGGTGGCGTACCTACATGGCTGCAGAATCAATTCGAGAGCATTAAATAAATCGAGCCCTAACCGCCATAAAAGTGTATCCAACAAAAAGTAAATTTTACAGGAGAAGGTATTTTTTAATTTTCTTTGCATACAGCCTGTGTGTAGCCTTGCAATTTATTTAGTCTCTAACTTCGAAACGACACATTTCACAGCTATGAAATTTTGGGAGTTGATGCGTGTGATAATAAGTTATTGATTTCCATAAAAAAGCTAAAATCGGTAACTTTGTTGGTTACACTTTTTTGGCGGTTAGGGCTCGAAATATTAGTGGCGTCGGACAGTTGTGTTATTTTTTATTTCCTTATTTAAGGCGATAAACGCTTGCCTGACGACGCACACATTTCTCACAAATGATTCACTCTTAGGTGCTGCGCCTTGCAATTTCTTTCTTTCCTGAAAAGTGCATACCTACATATGTACATACATATACGTACATATATATTGTGTATATGTATGTTTATATGCTAATTTTATTGGCTGACTTTATTACGGAGCCCGAACGACAAGTATGTTGCTATAACTTTCATTCGTTTTCTTTGTCCACACCTCAACCCATGAATCTTTACAACATCAGGAAGCAAAGTTATTGTGTTTGACTGCAAGTTTATTTAAAATAATTTGCATTTCTCAATCTGGAATACACAGTCCAAGTAGAAATACATATGCGTATGTGACTATTTGATACCCATTAAACACTGAAAAAGAAATTCTCAAACGTTTGAGAAAATATTGTTTCTCAATTTGAGAAGCCCAAAATTCCATATAAAAAATGTGCCTTTTAATTTGAGAAAACTATTAACTATTTGAGATGCATTTGAAATAAACGTTTCAGTTTTGAGAAAAGGGTTCATTCTCAAATGCATCTGAAATTGAGAATAAAGAAAAATTTTTATTGGGTATGTACAGAAGTATGTCATATACATATGTATGTGTGTGTTTATTTATAAATTTATGCAAAAGCACTAGGTAATTAAATGTAAATTTTTATACTGCAAATATGCAGCTAAAGTACCGATATGAGTTACATATTTATGCATATCGAGCCGTAACCGCAATTTTAGTGTAACTAACAAAAAGTAAATTTTTTCAGGAGAAGGGATTTTTAATTTTCTTTGCATACATTATTTAGTAGCTATCTAACTTCGAGCCCTAACCGCCAAAAAAGTGTAACCAACAAAATTATTATTTCTAGCTTTTTTATGGAAATCAATAACTTATTATCACACGCATCAACTCCCATAATTTCAGCGTTGAAATGTGCCTAAATAAATTTCAAGGCTGCATACAATCTGTATGCAAAGAAAATTAAAAAAAAAACCTGTAAAATTTACTTTTTGTTGGACACACTTTTATAGCGATTAGGGCTCGATATGTACATAGATACTGTATGTACTTTAGAGGTGCGTAGAAGTTTCAAATGCTTATCCCGAGAAGAAATGTAGGTATTTTGAAGTGCACATATCCAGACTATCGCATACAAATACCTCATTTCTCATACCCGACGGTTTATACTTTACGCTACAAATTTTATCAATTGTTTTCATAACTTTTGTTATTTCCATACTTAGTAAATATTTGTTCAATACGTTTATGTATGACAATAACTGTTTACAAATTCTCATCTTTCATTTCATTTAAGTGTTTTTTTTCGATGGCAATTTATTTTTTTATCTGTGGGTTTTGCGAAAGTGTTGCATAAATAGTAATTCACCGTGTATAAGTATTTATGCATCTCAATTCATCTACACTCCAGCCACAATAAATAATTTTAATTATACATAATATGTAAATATTGATCTCCAATTTCTGTACTTATATACATACATAAATACAAATGTCTACGTAAATGTAATTCCTGTCATCAAATTTGTTGACCGCGTGCCAACAACAGAACATTCTATGTATGTCATGTCAAATGCCAAATAACCCTTGGAAAGGTTATTTATTCCAAGGCAAAGGCCCAGTAGGAGTAGGTATATGTGCATACATACATGCACTCAAAAAAAAAATTCTCTCGATCAAAGACATCATTTTCCTTATTTTGAACACGCGTCCCAATACAAAATTTTCTTTATTTTGAGTAAATTTTCTCAAAAATGTGGAAAAAACATTCAAACAAATTCGTTACCATGGGGATTTGTATGGGAATTCAATTTCTCAAAATTAAAGAAATCAAGTCTTCAAAACAAGGGCAAGTTGGGAATGGAATGGCGCTTAAAGAATTTTTCATTATTTTCATGTATGATTTTTTTTTAAACAAGTATATGAAACCATCGCAACGCATGTAAACAACAATTTTTTTATAATACTTTTAACATGTTTTAGAGAAAATTTACTCAAAACAACACAGCAGTATTTATCAGCTGGAAAACAGCACATATTTCCTACTGAATATTCATTAGAGATGTAGTTCTAAAATCTGAACGTTCCCTTTCGTTTTTATATAGAGGTGGCGCCAAAAATCAACTACCTAAAAACTGCCGAACGAGAAGGGAGAGTTTCTTATGAAAAAAGGGCTGAATGAGCAGGGAAAACTTCCATAGCATATATTTCAATACACCTGATGTCCTCACTGCGTGTTCAGTTATTTTTTCAGCAATGAATTTTGAACTCAGTTTCAGGGTATTTTTCATACTGAATATTCGACTGAATATGCACCTCATTACCTCGAATACTGCTGGGAAAGAAAGTGGTGTTCAAAATAGGGAAACAATTTCTTTGACCCCTCCATATTTTTTTTTTTCTCAGTGTACATATCTGTGCCCGCAAATTAAAGTAGCCTAACTCGAGATAATGCGAAATTGAGTTATTGCTATAGTGTTAATCTTTGGAGGAAAACCCATCGATCTGTCTTATCCCCATTTAAATTGGAGTAATATTTAAAAAGTTATTAAGATATAAAAATTATCCTAACTCAGATAGAAACATTTTGCACCAGTTAAAACAACTTATCTTCTAGCAAACCTCTTAAGTCTAGTATTGTATGAAAAATCGTTTTATTAAAACATCCTAACTAGAGTTATGTGGGTACTTCATGGGCGTATTTATTTGCGTTTTCAGTTTATTAAAAAAACCTAACTTGAGTTAGGAATTATAATTTTTTTTTGTCAATTTTGTTTTCATAGCCTAAGTGGAAATAGGTTATTTTAAGTGATTTTTTTTATTTTTACACAATTTATCTCGAGTTAGGTTTTTTGTTAGAATACTTTTCTCATTTCACGCGTTATTATCTTCAGTTAGGTTTTTTTGTTGGAAGCAAGTGGATATGATAAACTGAGATAAGAGATTTTTCAAGGATATATATTATAGAAATTCAATTAATTATTATATACTGTATACATAAAACACCTTTTTTCATCAATTAAACTTTAATGTGGCCGCTGAGGTGCAGTGCGTAGAGTTCTCGCCTGCTATACCAGAGGTCTTGGGTTCTATCCCAGTCCGGACAAACACCACAAAAAAAATTTTCTAATTGATTAAAACCCAATTATTGGGTTTTTATAAAAAGCGGTCACCTCTCGGTAGTGGGCGGCATACCCTCCGAGTGTATTTCTGCCATGAAAAGGCCTCACAAAAAATCATTCGCCGTTCGGAGCTCGCATAAAACTGTAGGTCCACACAAATTGTAGGAAAAACAATAGTTAAGAAGCACACCTCGAATTGGGAGAGAAGCTCGGCAATAAAACTCGTTAGAGTTTTAATATCGCCAGTGTATTATTATTGTTATTTTTTTTATTTATTTATTAATATTGACAGTTAAGCTTAACAGCTAGAAAACAACAGATATTTTTTTATATAGCACTGGCAACTCAGGCCTTCGGCTAGTTATTATTGTTATTAAACTTTAATCGTGTAGCGTTTTACAAGGTATGGATCCTGGTAACATGGAGGAAGAAGACTTTCTAAATATGGATTATAGTAGCGACGACTCAATTAAGGACTCATTTTTTAACGATAGTCAGTCGGACACGGGGTCAGATTGTGCTGATTAGCCTATGCCTTCCTACACCATTTTGCGAACTTCCGAATATTTTTATAAATGCTTTATACACTTTTTATTTAACTGTACATGACTGTGTTTCCGGACAACCTACGTGTTATATGTGTCATGAGACCCTTACAAATCGTGGTGGCAATCGAATAGCATCGTGCTTATTCAAACACTTAAATAGTTTACCATTCAATATTAAACATGTCGTTTTTTATAGCGATTGCTGTCCTGGCCACACACAAATACCAGCTGTTTTCTATCAAACAGTAGTGCTATCGCGCCCCTTTTTTCGGCGGTTCCAGCTGTTATCCTCTCAACTTGGGAGTCTTCATTAATCATTTCCGGATAAACCAAGCTTCTTGTGGTGATTTCCCTAGTACCATGCCTTTTTCAGTATTCGGTAAAATAAAATGCAAATTCAGTTCAGGTTGAAAACGATCCGCGGCTTAGGATTATGGATTATTTTTTTCAGGCCCAAACAACAATGATTAGCGAAACGATTTTTATTTTATTTCATTCATTTCAAACAAAAATTAAAAGTCAAAAACTCTAAGACTTCTAATTCCACTACTTAGTTAGTTATATCCACTTAAATGGTCGTTTCGGGTCGTTTTCGACCCGAACGTAGGTCTTCGCTTAAAAACACTTACATAACTCGAGTTAAATGGAAATAAAAACCTTATTGGGAAGAATTCGACACAATAAAAGAACTTAACTAGAGTTAATTCTGCTTTTCGTAAAAATTGTATCCAATAAAAGCACTTAAGTTATAAAAGACAATTTTTTGCAATTAACCTTGCTTTAAGATTTCTGGTTCACAACTATTCCTTCTCTAACACTACAAATCCATTATTTCACCTTTTAAAAATCCGAATTGGTCCAATGGTTTGAATTTTGACAAAATATTGAGTTTTCTCCGTTCACCATATTTTGAGTTAGGCTACTTTAATTTGCGGGCACAGATATGTATGTAAGTTAAATATGCATTTTATATATGAATCGTCTATTTTCAAAACCGGCCATCTCCACTCAAGTCGCTTGTGAGAAAAATGCAAAAAACTGCTCTTAAGAAATCAATGGCTAAAACGATTTGTGTTTATTATTATTATAGAGTAAGTTGACTTGAATATGGCAGGTTTTGGTTAAGAAATTGTTTTAATATTAAATACAGGTGATTTTTTAGAATTGGATCTGATACCTAGCTTAAAAAATTAAAATTTTGGAGATGGCCGGTTTGGAAAATGGATGATTCATATGTACATATGTACATACATGCATACACATAGTATTCTTATTTTATCCTCTAGCTGCTTAGCGTGAACTTTTGTAAGTCAAGGTTTCTGGCTCACATATGTACATATGTATGCATGTACATATATAGTACTTATTTTCGCAAAATTCATTAACTTTCTGACCTTTTCAATAAAAGTTTTTGAAACTCAATTTACCCCCACCAAACCCAATCAATTAAAAAGTGCCAAATAGTTTTCAATATTTCATTCAGGCCAACGTATTAATTATCGACCGACTTTACTGCACATAGATTACATGTAATTCAATTGTTTCCATACCCAAATGTACTAATATTTACTTTTCATTAACTGAATTGATTTAGCAACTTAAAAAAGAATATAACAATGAAAATTAATATTGCATTCTGCTTCTTTTCAGATTAGCTGACTGCTAAATGATCGGAGCTGGCTTCGATTACTTCCACAACTTAATCAATGTCCAACCAAAGAAATATCATACGAAGTTTGAAGAGGTAAAGTCTGCATAGAAGACTGACTGAAAGCAGAGTAGAGCTCAATAAAAATTAGAAGAAAGAAAAGCCAAGACAAGACCAGAGGGAACTGATCACTGAAGTTTGAAAAATTCAACTGCTAGAAAACCACCGAAACAAACTGACGTGAATAAGTGACGTAGAGCGGCATTAAAAAAGAGATACACCTTCAGAGATTGTTGTGTCCAGTCTCCCACCTTCTCTGCGAAAAAATAAAATACCATAATATAATAAAAAAAAAACCAAAGACTAAAACATACATAGTAAATTCAATTATAAAATCACTTGTAAAATTAAAGAAAAAATGTCAGCACGTTTAAAGGAAAAAGTTACGGCTGCCATAAGGAAATTCAACAAAAGTCGCAGTCGCAGTGACAGTGGTGACAAAACAGCTGAAGCGGCAGGTGGTCAAGTCAAAGACACGCCCGATGGCGGTGGCGGTGGCGGTGACGGTAGTGGTAATGTAACAACAAGGAACTCATCGAATGCGAATGCCAAAACGGCGGTCGTGGTGGCGGGCGCATCTGTTGGAGTCGAATCGCCAGGCAAACGATTGAGAAGACAAGACAATAAGTACGTCTGCTAAGCATACGTACATATGTAGATACAGTGTATGAGTCGAAAAAATAATTAAAGAGAATTGTAGAAAAGATATTTAAATTATGTATAAGCGTATTTTCGCAATACAAACATATCCTCATAGTTATATAAACATATATTATATAGTTTTTAATATAGATTTTTTTTGCTAGAATCTCGCCAGCTCCGAGCCGTATGGTTATGCCACTTAATGCTAAACATGCAGCCGATCACAGTATTCGTGCTCGCCGTTTAATGAAAGAGTACAAGGAGATTCAAAAGATACATAATATTAAAAGGGACCCAGTTTTTACGGTAAGTGTGTTTTATGAGACTGGACTAACTTAATGTCAGACAGATGCTTGTTTTTTATACGCCCGAAGAAGCTGCTATGCCTCCGAAACTGGGTATTATATCATGTTTAGCAGGTTTTAGAGCAATTTAATTTTTGTTTTCAAAGTGACACTAACCTGAAAGTCGTCTTTATATCTATGCTTTTAGTTTTCAGGTTCCTGTGTATGTACATACATATGTACCTATAGTTTCCGACAAATTGAATTTTGCAAATTTACGTAATATTTATTTTGAAATCCTCCCCCCACCACAGGTCGAACTCATCAATGACAATTTGTACGAATGGTATGCACGCTTACACATCGTCGATCCAGATTCGAAATTAGCGAAAGATATGGTCGAAATGAACATTCCATTTATACTCCTGCATCTAGTTTTTCCCGATAATTTCCCATTTGCGCCGCCGTTTATGCGAGTCGTTGAGCCGCGCATCGAAAAGGGTTTCGTTATGGAGGGTGGAGCTATTTGTATGGAACTATTAACGCCACGTGGCTGGGCGTCAGCGTATACTGTAGAAGCTGTGCTCATGCAATTTGCCGCAAGTGTGGTCAAAGGTCAAGGCCGTGTTGTACGAAAGACGAAAAGTTCAAAGGAATTTAGTAGGTAAGCACATTTTATTTAAATTAGTAATTTAGAATGAAATGGCTACGGGATTAACTGAAGAGATGGTTTACTTAAAAAAAGAAGCAACCAAAAAAGCTTAAAATCTACAAATGTACATATATTTAAAATATTTTTCGTATTTTCTTTTCTTCCCTCACTGCACTCTAACAGACGCACAGCGGAGGAGGCTTTCCGTTCGTTGGTGAAAACGCATGAAAAGTATGGTTGGGTAACACCGGCTCTATCAGATGGTTAAATTATTATTACATACTACATATTAATGTTCAAAAAAGCTTAAGCTTATAAAACAGAAAAAACAAAAAAATTGTAAAAATCTGGTCTTGCTGCAATGTTTAAAACAAGCGTTCATACTCGTACATAAATTTGTATGTATAAAATTATATGTATGTGTACTCATAATTAAGTTTATCTCACTAAATATAATGAGAACTATAATGCGTTTATTATGTATTTATGTATTTACTTTGTTGAAGAGCTGCCCAAATGTATTTACGATATTTGACTACATACATACATACATAGATCTACTTGTGAAATGGTGGGTCGTCGAAGAGTTTCTTATAAAAATTGTTTTATCTTTGTAAGTTGTTTGCTTGCCTTTTTTGAAATAGAAGGCAGCTAAACTGATATGGCTCACATCTTAATTCACGCCATGAATTTAGTCATTTTAATAACGCTTTTTACATACATATTTTCATTTTGAAGAATGTGTAGGAGTTTCCAATCATTTTTTGCTCAAAACTCAAACTGCGATCAAGAATTTACGTTGTTTATTTTATTGTTTATACAAGCAGGGATTTTTTCATAAGCTAGAATACTTTTATAAGAGATCGTGTGTAATATAAAGAAAAGCATGTATTAGGATAGGCATTTATCTTCATTTACCTACGTATGTATGTAATTATGCATGCGCAAAACACACCACAATCAATTAATTTAATTAAAAAAAAATATAAAAAAAATCGCTAAATAAAAGTAAAATTCATCTACCCGCATGTTTTGGCATGTGAGTGTACGATATTAACTTTAATGCATATTTAAAACGCTCAAATGTTTTTTTAGCTTATATAAGGTGATCCGCATTTGTATCACTATGATAGTAATCGGCAAATTGAGCTGATAGTGCTTGGAAAAATAATAAACAACTTTGGATAAGAAAACAGCTGCGATTTTCGAACAAAAATGTTAAAGTAAGTTTTTTTTTTAATTTTTTTTTTTATAATTGTTGAATTCAACAATTAAAATTAAATAAAAAGGCAGGGCATAGACCGCCTAAAATTACTCAACAAATTTGTGTTATCTCATGAAAATCATGGGTACATAAAAATACAACAATAATGTTGAGCGAGTAAAGGTGGCAAAGGAAAAGCGACAAAAAGTTCAACTGCGTACCAGGCCGTGTTTGGGTGAGTTGGTTAGCGTGTCGCTAAAATTAACACCTTCTCACGGTGGGTCTAAGTTCGATTCCCGGCTTGATCCCGAAAAGAAATCTGATGATGGATAATTGGTTTTCTTCGAACTATGATGTATTGTGGAAGATCTTCCTTGTCCTCCCTTGTCAAGAAGATCTTCCGTCATCCCTTGATCAGAAGATCGTTCCACAATACATCATATTCCTACGCTGTCGGAAAAACAAGCAACCAAAAAGTATTCTTCGAAATAGCTACCATTTCTACCATCGCTGGTAATACGTAGCTTTGAACTTGTTCGCTTTTCGCCAAATAAAATTTTTGTTTTATAATTTAGAACAGGCCTGCTCAACGCTCTCGTATTGAAAGTACAAAACTCAATACATCTAAAAATTTTTTATATGCACTGAAATTTTTTTTGTTGATTTAAATTTTTTTATGAATTCCAATAAAATATTTTAGAATTTATTTTCAAAGGGTATAACCAGACGACGCACATTGGGGTATTTAATCAATCTGGGCGGCCAAAACTCTTTTTTGGCTTTAAATTGTTAATTATGTTACCCATTGTGATTTCAATTCAATTTAAGATAAAAAAAAATATGGCAGTACATTTTTAAAAAGTGATGTAGTGAGACCAAACCGACCTCAGATTTGGATTCAGAACGTCGAAATACATGTTAGTAGGTTAGGTCGATGAAATGTGCCATTTGGGGCTTTTTTTAGATTTTCGCAATTTTCTCGAAATTTTGGGGGTATATTGGACAAGCGGACTTTGGATTCGGAGCACGTCGATTTATATGTTCCTAGATGGGTGTTGTCGAATCCACAAACAACTTATTTTTTTTGTGTGGTGGGGTCATTTTTCCCAACTTGAAAAATCGCCTGACCGGGACCGATCTTTCTTCAACTCAAAATAACAGGGAACAGACTATCTAGAAAAAAAAGAGTCAGTGCCGGGCAATGCCGGGCACCTAAACAAAAACCCTTTCGAAAACAAAAAATTGGGAAATTTTTTTTTTAATACATCATTTTTTAAAAATGTAATTAAGAAGACGCTAACAACTAACTAAATCTCTATAAACATGAATTTTGTACTCGATTACCTGTATTATAAGAATCCATAACAGTATTCTAAAAAACTTCACTTAAAACCGTAAAAATATTAATTGGAAATGTTGAAACTTTATGAACGTTATAAAATGCCGTGAGAAATACACGAATGACCAAACTTTCATTGACTGTAAAAACTTTGTGTTTGAGTTTTGAGAATAAACTTTTATTGAAAATGATGCGTTAGGGTTCTGGCCTACTAAAAAATTTTATTTTTTGGAAATCGGGTCAGTTTTAGGAAATGAGGTTTTGGCCGCCCAGATTGATAAAATACCCCTATGTGCGACGCAAGAAATTACTTTCAGAAAGTGAAAAATTCAAATTTTTGTTTTTGTTTCTTTTACTAGTACTTCCTTGCGTCGTCTGGCTGTGCCCAAATGGTAGTATCACTTACATACGTACAATTTTTTTTTTATTTTTTATATGAAAATTTTTTGAATACAAATTTTTTACAGTGCTTTAATTTTTTGAATTTTTTTTTTCATGATTCGGAACAAAACAAAAACAATTGTGCTTTGAGTGCCTATGAGCTGAGCAGTCCTGATTTAGAAGATTTAACTGTGTTACGTATGTAAAATTCCAGAATTAAGGAATAAAAATAAATTATAATTTCAAAAGGTGTACTATGTATGTATATATAAATACATACATAAAACATATCATCGCTATAGAAGAAAAAAGAAGCAAACTGTTTTGTTGAGGAAGAAAGACGCAAACTTTTTTTCTTTCAAAGAAAGACGCATTAAAAATATTTTTCGAAAGAAAGAGTCTTAATTTTTTTTGATAACGAAGAAAGACGCTTTATTTTTTTTACTATAAAGAAAGACACATTTAAATATTTTTTAGGAAAGAAAGACGTATTCGGTTTTTTATTTTTCTTTGTCAATATTAATGCTAATGCGTCTTTCTTCGCAGTTAATAATGCTGATGCGTCTTTCTTCGTCGAAATATTTTTTAATGCGTCTATCTTCGTCGACATGTTTTGTAAAGCGTCTTTCTTCCCCGACATATTTTTAATGCGCCTTTTTTCGTCGACAAATTACTGACATGCGTCTTTCTTCTTCCGGAGCGACGATATGTATGTACATATGTACGTAATTTGTGATTTTGTAGTATATATGTAACTGTATAACAGATTGTCATGTCATCAAACTTTTAAATGTAAAATACATACATATGTATGTATGTATATGTATTCCAAAAGAATTTGCATAACAATCATTTTAATAGTTTTATATGTTCCCTCTCTAAACCATGTTTGTCCAATATATCCACCCGTTTTTTTGACATCACCTTAACAAATACATATCGACGCTTCCAAACAATACTGTACTAAGTCGACTTAATACATTTTCCCATTTTTGGCGTTTTCAAGTATTACGTGTCTTAATTTAGATGCTGTCCAATTTTGGTATGAATCGGACAATCCAACCAACAGTTATGAGCAATAGTGTACATATAATACAACTCGAGATTTTCATAAAATAAAAACTTTGAAAGCTTGCCATGAAAAACCACGTAGCAAATTTTTATTTTTTCTTACCGTTATATATAAAGCGTACCCTAACTTTGATATTGTCGAGTTTTGGTGTTGATCGTTCCACCCAAACAGAAGTTACAAGTGAAAATATACTTAGCATACAACTGAAGTTTCATATCGAGTTTAAACTTTGAGAGCTTCTCCTACAAAACACAGTTTTCAGACTTAGTACAGTTTTGTTTGGAAGCGTCGATATGTACATACATTACAATCTGATTTGAAGCCTATGGCGCCATTTACATAAATATTTGTATGGTAAATTAGATTTAATTTAAAAGCTGTTTTACTCTCGATTAGAAGACGTATTTGTTCAGTATTGCTCATATTTTTAAGTATTTGAATTCAGACTATAACTTAATAAACTTCTATGTGTAAAAAATATAATTGCGTATGATGTTTTATGTTCTGAATTAGTGGATCAGCTAAGCACAGTAAGGTATTCAAGGTAATGATATATTTTTCCTCTTCTTAATGATATGTTTTTCTTCTTCTTAATGATATATTTTTCTTCTTTTTCTTAATTCGCGCGTAACCGTCTAGACGATTTTGGCCGAGTCCAATAAAGCGCACCATTCGTTTTTGTTTCCTGATGCCTGGCACCAATCATAAATACATTACCAAGGCAACAAAAACATCTTGCGAATTTCACACCCTTCCTGCACATTGAAGAGGCAGCAGCTCGTTTAAAAAAAAAATTAACGAAACTTAAAAAATTAAAACTTATACTCTCCATGACTCAATCAAATTTTTGTCTCCAAATGTTTGTTATTTTAAAAACCTTTTCAAAATACATATTAGCTGAAATTTTCGATATCTGGTCTCGATACTAACCTAGAGTTTAACGACGATTTCAAATCTGTGATTGCAATTTTTATATCAGCTTCAGTTTAGAAAATATGAGATATGGACAGTTTTACAATTAAGTACAAAAATATTTAAACTAATTTTATTTTCACAAGTTCTTGGTTGGGATAAAATTTTCTTTTATAGGACTTATTTGCAGAATTTGAAGCCTTAGAGCTATTTGAATGCTGTTCTTCAGTTTAATACCCAAGGTTAGCGGTGTTGGTTGTAGAGAAAGAGTAACTTAATAACCGTGTTACATCAAGCGTTTGAAAATTGGTCATTAGTTGTTCGATGTGTTGTGAATATTCAGGACTTCTCTTATTTCTTAAACAATCTCATTCCAAGTCTTCTTCTCAAGTTCGTTCATTGTGTCCTTGAAATGTATGTCCTTTATTAATAATCTTATCTGCGGTCCATAAAAACTGCCCGCATTTATCATTTCCGCACTCAGTTTTAAGAACTTTTTTGATAGATACACTTAGAAAAAAAATCATCAACACGATTCATGTAAAATTAACAACGATCGATCTTTACACATAGAACAGCAACAATTTTTTCAAATTACACGATGTTTGATTTTGGCTTTGTAACTGTCATCTGAAAATTTGGTAAATTCAACCAAATTTTATTGTTGATATAACATGAAGAAATTTTAAAATATACAAATGATTCAAATATAAAATTTGAATATAAATTATTTAACATGATGATAGTGTCAATATAAACTAAAAAAAAAATGTTAGAAAAATGACGTCCCAATTTTAGTGTTAATACAACATGAAAACAAATGTTAAAACAACAAGAACCACAATTAACAATAAAAGTTAGTTGATATAACACGAAACAATGTTCAAACATAAACGTCATTTGGAATTTTGGTTTATTCAACACGATGATAGTGTCAATATAATCTTAAAAAAGTGTTAAAAAGAACGTCAAAACTGTTTTTAAACATACACAATTTTTTCAACGTTTGAAGTTCTGCTGTTCGTGCAAAACACAAACTAATATTATTTTTTTTTTAACAAAAAGAAAGTTTTGTGCCGTGACAATGATGGGAGTTTAGCATTTATATTTCCATTTATATTTTTAGTTCGCAGGTAAGTTAAAAGTGGATTGCATTTTTGTTTCTAAAAGTTTTTAATGTCCAATATTTTCTTTTTCCTCTTCATAGTTTGCAATTTTTACCACGAAGAGATGTTTAGCGAATGGAGTCTTTCACGCAGCATGCGGTGCCGCATTAGCTGCCAAACATTACTCGGTGCCAGTGATAGTAAGTACTATCGCCCATGTATAAGCTATTCGTATGAGAAGGACGCTTTCAATTTGGTCGGTTGTGCGGGTGATGTACTCAAATATGCTTTATTGATCTGATGATTATATATTTTATGTTTTATATGTTTTTTTATTTAAAAAAAATAAATTGTAAAATCAACAAGACTTTCTAGTTAATTTAACAATAAATTTAAGGTAAAATCAAAAAGATGTTATTGTTAATTCAACAGGACCATTTCATGTTAATTTAACCAGCTTTTATTGTAAAATTAACTAGTTAAAATTGTAAAATCAACAGGAAAACTCAATACTTTTTAGTGTTAATTCTACATTTGTCATCCTGTTAAACTAACACTTGACAGTAGTGTTAAATTTACACGATTACATGATGGCACACATTAAGCATCGTGTTGAAAAAAATTAACCACAAAATTTGTTGATTTTTGGTTGATATCACACTATTTTTTTTCTGGGTGTAATAGATATAATTTGCATTTGTCTAGTTCACATTCAAAATCACTATCATCATCGCTAAATTTCTCCTCAAAATCAATTGACCCCTCTTCTGAAGCATCCAATTTAAGTTCTCGTATAGTCACAAGGCTAGGGGAAGTTCTCTAAGCCGATCGTATCAGCTCAAGATTTTGATCATATCAATATGCTTATTTATCTATCTTTTATGAGTGTAACTCTTGTTCTGTGGGGCTCTTCTCTAACCAATTTGCGACATTTTCGTATCGATATCGTGAATTTGCGATCAGTTTTGCGATTTACTATTCTGTACAATTTTTCGGTCGAATTCCGTGCAAATTTTGACAGTTGCTTTCTAATAATCATCGCAGAGGTATCGAAGAAAAATTTTGTGTCGGTAGACCTTGAGATAATTCTTGTTTCCGACAATTGTCGGTAAGAAATTTAAATTATCGCAAATTGCGATAGCTACTGTCGGTCGCAATATCAGTTACAGAATCTCAGCACTGGTATTGACAAGAATCGTATTTTGAACCAAAAATATAAAATATTAAAATACCATTTCTTGTCCATGAAAGGTATAAAAAATAAAACATTAAATTGCTCCACATTTATTTTCGAAAAAAAACGCATACAAACAATTTGAAATTGCTGAATACCGAAATATCGAACGGAACTAAAAATTTATCGCACAGTCTGACAACCACTGCAATTGCATAGAAAAAGTTTGTGAGTAACTGAATGAGGCTAGCAGAGATGTCAGCAGGTATAGAATTTTCGCAATTTTCAAAGGTCAAAAAATCACAAAAATCGTGCAAATTTTAAGTTAAAAATTGTTGCTAAATATATTTTGAATATTTAGTGAAAATTTAAAACATTTTTCACAAAAGTAAACCATCGATTACATAGTGAAATCAGTTTGTGAAAAAAGTGTGATTGACGGCTGTTTTGTGTTCGCATAAAGAAAAAGACGAAGTATTTTGTATGTGCGTGTGCGTGTAAAAAGCGGAGCGACGTGAAAGGATATCATTTTAAAGGTAAATTTTTGCTAATAAACTACAATTTACAACCATGAAAGGAGCAAAAATGTAAAGTTCATGATTTAGAAGAACCATAAATGTAATTTTCAATTGAAATTCATATGTATTTTAGTAGCATTCGGTAATTGAAAAAGGTGCTCGCTTCGCTAAATCAATGGTCAATCGTTAACCAGACCGATGCTGCCATATCAGTCTATACGCAAAGAGAAAAAATACCATAATTTATTTCACAAATTATAAGATTTTCGTGCAAAAATATTTTAGTTGAAAAAGAAAAAGTGTGTGTTTTTACTTTGTGATCAACACGATCGGGGCGGCTTCTAAATAATGCGCCTGAAGTATTTACTTTCAAACCACTAAAAAATTTTTAATGAAATTTTCAGGAAATGCTCTAGATGTTAATTTTTATAATTTTAAGGGATCAGATTTCCATCTGTCTAACAAAAGGGCCGTCTTTACATTAAGGAACCACGGTCCGAGAAAAATGGCTTTTTCAGTGGGGTAGAGGGCTTTCACAGATCTTAAAACAGAAATAAAAATGTGCCGGAGGCTTATAGCTCACGAGATATTTCTTGGTAGTTGGATGGGTTCAAAGATATAACCCCAAAAAGAGAATTTTGCCGGCTGGTGGTTATTTTTATAAAGCGCAGCCGAAGGCCGCCAACACAAAAAGGTGTTCTACACACACACACAGAAATATGTACATATGTGCGTGTTTTTATAAGCACCTTTCCTCGGTAATAGGGCGCAGATTTCGGGTTTTGTTTCGTAAATTTTACAACTTACAAGCAACTCCGGTCGACGGGACTTTTGGATTTAGAATCAGGAGGACCTCCTCTAAAACCCCCAGTAACTCTTTTTTTTCAGACTGTTGGAAATTTTTCCCATTTTAAGGCTCCCGACTACGCAAAAATACTGTGGATCGCTCCACAAATATAACTGCAGAAAGAGAATTCTGTCGGCTAAGGGTTATTTTTGTAAAACGCGGCCGCCTCCGGAAGGTGGGGTCTTCAGTTTTGTGATCATCCCGTGTCGTGGTTCATAATACACAAATTTTCTCACTTACCGTGCCCCAGTAGAACTTGGAGTGGGATCTCCCAAGCGATGATGCACTGAAAAACATTCCAAAATGTTACAAATCATACTTATGCAAAATGAAGAAAAAACTGGTTCACGATCCCAAATCATTCTATAACTTCGTCAACTCAAAACGTAGAGTTCATAGTTTTCCGTCCGCCATGAATTATAATAACACTGCGTCTTCTGATAGCCAACTTATTGCTAACATGTTCGCAAAATTTTTTAGTTCGAATTATTCTATGGACTCTCCTAAAAGTAGTGATTATCCGTTTAGACTTACCCCATCCAATTTAACTCATGTCTCAGTTATATCTCCGGAAGTAGTCTTAAATTCATTAAAAACCTTAAAAGATTCATTTAGATCTGGACCGGATTTCATTCCGGCTTGCTTTCTTAAAAAGTGTGCTGTAAATATTTACAAGCCCCTAACATCCTTATTTAACTTGTCTCTAAAAAAAGGTGTTTTCCCATTAGTTTGGAAGGAATCTTTTATAATACCCCTACACAAAAATGGCAGTAGGTCTTCTATTGAAAATTATCGAGGCATAGCCAAGCTGTCAGCGGTTCCAAAATTATTTGAAGCAATCATTGTTAATTATCTGAAGTACTCTATTTCCTCATCAATATCGCCATCTCAACATGGGTTTTCTACTGGAAAATCTACCACAACTAATTTATTGCAGTTCACAACTTATGTTTCAAATGGATTTAGAGAAAATGCTCACACAGATGTAATTTACACGGATTTTAGTAAAGCTTTTGACAAAGTATGTCATTCATTGCTCATCCGTAAACTAGGTCTAATAGGTCTTCAACCCAGTTTTATTCGATGGATATCTTCATACCTACATGGTAGAACTCAAAAAGTTATTTTCAAAAATTGTTCTTCCGATGTCATTTTCGTTCCTTCGGGCGTTCCCCAAGGAAGCCACCTTGGGCCAATTCTGTTCCTGCTATTCATTGATGATATTTCGTCTGTAATAAAACATTCTAAGATCTTATTATATGCTGATGATGTAAAACTATTTAAATCATTTTCCTCTATAGAAGATAGATCTTTCTTACAAGCAGATCTTAACAGCCTTGTTCATTGGTGTAAAGCAAACTACATGCCGCTAAACTTAAAAAAATGTAAAGTTATGTGCTTTTCTCGTAGAACAGTACAACCAGCTTCTTATAAAATATCACAGCATAATCTAGATCAGGTAACTAATTTATCGATCTTGGCGTCACAATGGACTCCAAACTCACCTTTAACCTCCATATAAACTCCACTGTCAACAAAGCTAAAGCTGTCTTTGCATTTATAAAGCGATGGTCTAAGGAGTTCAATGATCCTTACGTCACAAAAGCTCTATTTACAAGCTTAGTTAGACCTATCTTGGAATATGCATCTATTATTTGGAATCCCCACTACCAGTGTTTTTCAGATAAAATAGAATCTGTCCAAAAGCAGTTCCTGCTTTTTGCTTTGCGGAACTTTCGTTGGGACTCAGATTACATTCTTCCACCTTACACTTCTCGTTTAAAACTCATTAATTTGCCTTCACTTTCTAGTCGTAGAGAGATGCTTGGTATAGTTTTTATGGTTAAATTAATCACTGGACTTATAAATAGCCCATGCCTTCTAAGTGAGTTATATTTTAACGTTCCATGTAGAGTATCGAGGCATTTCAAGCCACTATTTGTGAAACCTTGCAAAACAAATTTCGAATTAAATGAACCATTCCGCCGCTTATGCCATGACTTTAATAATCACTCCAGCACGTTTGACACTTCAGACTCGCTTTTTATTATAAAAAAAAATAGTTCTAGCCTCACTTAATAAATGATATACAATCAGCTGATGAATTTTGTTCTGTAGCTGAATAGTTTTAGATCTCGACACCTAACAAACCCCTTCCTGTACGACTCGGCACAAAAAAAAAAAAACAAAAAAAAAACATATCCGTGCGTCATGCGGATTGGCGCCCCTCGCGTCGGTCGGGCGGGATATGGAGGGTAAACCGTTGGGTATTATTATTATTATTATTATTATTATTAAAATAAAAAAGCAAAGCGATATAGGTACTGTCGCTGTTTATTGTACGCACAATATGGTAACGCCATTCGCCTGTACGCCCAACGCGAAGCAGCAAAAACGAGCAGCGAGCGAGCGGTTTATATTTAACAGCTCAGCAGGTTTACGAACCGCTCGCTCGGCTGCCTTTACCTCATTTTCTACACGCCTCTGAGTTTTTCAACATCATATCATCAATAGCCAGCAAGGTATACATAGCTAAGTCCCAAAGATATCTTTGTTTTCTTTAATTTCTAAAAAGTGAACAGAGAAGCCGAATTCGGGATCAGAAATCAAAAAAAAGCCAAAACAAATACAAAATATACAACAACAAAATGGATATAGAAGAAACAGCTGATACCGGACCAACAAAAATATCAAGTGCCGAAGAGGTTGGAGCGGCTATAGTGAATACAACAACAACAGAAATAGAAACCATAACAGCAACTGAAGTGTCATCAAGCTTGGAGCAAGCTGGTATAACAACAGAAACCAAAATGGCAGTGGATGGCACCGCAGAGGAGGAGGAGGAACAAAAAAATAACAACAACAGCAAAACATTAAAACGTTGTTTGAGTGTGCCAATTTTGCGTGCCGGTGGGCCAAACACTTGCTCCACCTCAATGACAACACGTTCAGCAGCAGCTGCTGCAATGGCGCTGCGTAACCAAAGGAATAGTGGGACACCAAAGAAAAATCAAAATTTTACATCCGTACGCGATACAGGTCTTGCAGGGATCGGTGATATTTCAACTGGCAACAATTTCTCACATAATATACACATTGGAATACCACGTTCGAATCCATCATCCAGAGAGGTTTCGCCAGCGCCAGTCTTTAATATATTTGCACCGCGCGCACGTCGTTATTCCGCCAGTTATACGCCCCATGGTGTGGCTGGTGCTGCAAGCGGCGGTATGACTTCCTCCACCAGCGGCTTGCCGCTATGTCTTACGCCAAGAGTTTCCCAGCTGCGGCAAGAGGAGTGTGTCGATATGTTGAATAGTCGTGAAGCTAATCATGAACGTGAAGTGCACAGTGCCATGCAGATGTCACAAAGCTGGGAAGACTTGACATTGGTGGCTGAGAATTGGTCATGCAAATCGGAGGAGCTCAGCAATCCATTGCAGGTGTCATTGCCGCCAACAACTGGAGTTGCAAGCTGTTCCAGTCCCAGTCCCACAAGGTATTATTACAAAGGCATTGAATGATGATCAATTTTATATCTACATATATATGTATTTCCCTTTTTAATGCAGTAATCGTGCTGGCATGCGTCTACCATATGGTTTATCGCCATCACCGACCAGACGTACATTCGCTACGCGCCGTTCAATGTCGCCGATAGCCATGCGGCCTTCACAACTGGGACCGGTTAAGCGTAAATTCGAGTTGGATGAAAGTGGTTTGGGTACGGGCAGCAATTGGAATGTGTACTCACAACCGCCATTAAAGAAAATATTTACTGAGAGGTAAGCCTTAACTTATTTGCTGTTTGGTGAAGGGTTTAGCTGTCCTTGCATATTAATTGTTTACATAAATTTACTTCCTTTCTAACACCCTTTGCGCGCGCTCATTTGCAGCCGTGGTTCATCGCCCATTTGTCAATCGCCATCTTCTATTTGCCCCAGCCCCGATTCTGGTACCTATGATGGACGTATAACACCAAAGTTGTTCGTTTCAAAATTATGCACCAACAATACAAATAATAATAACAGCTCGGCATGTTCATCGCCCAGCAGCAGTGTAAGTGGTGGCATCATAGACTCAACAACGACTAGCTCGGGCATTTGTTCATCATCAGCCTCGTCGACGACTTGCCTCGATGAGGGTATTTCGTTAACAGAAGATGATAAATTAATGATTGCAAGACGTAGAATTTCAACAACCAACAATAATAACAACAACAACAGCAACAACATGCCTGCTGCAGGCGGTGGCATTGATGCCATCCAACCAATGTCGTCCTCCACCACCGATATTATGATGCAAGATGATGCCACACTATTGGATGATATAAAAAGTGAAACATCGTCGATTGGTGGCTGTTCTAGCATTAGTATTGAATCGTCTTCCTGCGATAGCGCATCAAAAGCAGCTGCTACCTTTTTAAATAGACTGAATGTGGATGACATCAGCATAACGACAACAACAAGTCCTTTGGCAGCACAGAAAAGCTTTTATATAAATAAACAGGGCTTGAGAGGACATAAAAAGTATATTGTGAGCAGCAGTGTGGGCGGCGGTGGTAGTGGAAATAGTAGTTGTAGCGAATTATCGGAAAGTATTAATGTAAGCAGCACTAGCGTTGGCACGGTTGTTGCAGCAACAACAGCTGCAGCAGCACCAGCAGCCTCGGCAAAAGCGGATGCTGGTAGTACAATGGCGGCATGCAGGAATAGTTCTTAAATATATACTCATTATACATACATACATGCATGCATACTTATTTATTTTTAACAGTTTTTTTTAATGTTTTTCATTTACATACATATGTACGTATTTTCCATTCTTTATTTGGTAATAAATATTAAGTTTACATTTAAAAGAGGAAAAAATTGGCTCCTAAGTATTTTTTTCGCTGCTACTTTTGCTTTAATTGCTTGTATACGCAGAGTAAAGGCTTATTTTTATGACCTTCTTAGCGCTTCGTTCATTGCTGACGCCATTTTGTTTGCAAATTTGGATTGTAAAGCAATTTGGTATGCAATTTGCAGCATCGTTTGAAAGTGAAGTGACACTGACTTCGGCCTTCAGGAAGATTGAAGGTGAAATAAAATCGATCGTCAAGGTCATTTCTTGTAGGGATAAAGGGTTGTAAGATGAAATAAGGACAGTGGGCCGTATTAATAAAAACCAGCATATGATTTCACTCAAGCTTTTAGAAATTTTACATTAATTTGTATGAACCACATTTCAAAATTTGTGTAAAAGCTCTGAAATATTAAGCAAAAACAAATGCTTAGCCTTTATTAATATGCCCCAATGTCTCATTCAGAATTTTCTGTATAGACGTTGATATTAAAAAAATGCAATATATATTTTGTAGTATACAAGTTTGCACGTCATCTTTGCTCATCTGTTATAACAACTCATTTTTTAGAGTTTTAGTTGTCTTTACATTTTCATATACATATATACACACATACATACAAAAGGTATATAATCATAATTTATGATTCATAATTGTTGTAGTTTTTTTGCCGGAATTTGCAAAATCTGAGTTGAAAAAACTTTATTCTTTAACACAAAACCTAGCAAATAGTAATAATTGTTTAAACTAGAAGTGAGAGCGTATGTTTATTGATTCAAATAAAAAAAAAGAGAACAATAATTTAGTATGTATGCAAAGTTAATTTTTGGCTAAAGAAATAGTTGCTTACTAAGGTTTTGTTCATAAACTCAGCTTGAAGCGCAAGCTGCTTTTGTAGTACAAGCAGAGCGCAAATTTTTCATTAAGCGTCGCTCATCACAATCATCAAAAAAAATATGTACTGCCGCTGTTGCGTTTTACGCTGTGTTTCTGAACATACCTTAATTTGCTTGATATTTACTTATGTACATATATTTGTATTGGATATTTATTAATTTGCATATTTTTTTAATTTTTGTCAAAAGCTTATACATGCTTAAATTTATTTAATTAAGCTAAAATATTATGTAATACATTTACTTTGATGTTTTCGTTTCTATGAAAAACAAAAAAAAAAACAAAAAAATAAATAATATAAATAAACAAAGAAGCATGTTTTCATATTTAATGTGCAAAAGTAATTTTCATATATTAAAAAAAATAAATAAAAATTGGTGTTAAAATAAATACATATATTCAACAAGAAAGAAGTACATAATAACTAATATCAACATTGACAAGCAATGAAAAATATATAAATACATACATAAATACTGTTTATAGTCTATTAATGTAACTCTAACTCGGAATTGCCAAAACAAAACAAAAAATAGCTATGGATAACATAAATAAAAAGGTTATCAAATTCAATTAATACTTACCCATGAATCCCCTCAAATTTAAAACATGTATGTTAAATATTTAATAAAAATAAAATTTATGCAACTTTAAATTTATGAAAATATGTATGTGTGCTTTATTTTTTATTCATACAGAACTTTTTACAACTGGGTATACAAGCAAATATATATACATACAGGTGTGGGCGCATATAAGAAGTAAGCTAAGCTACACATAAACAGCTTATTCTAATAAAAAAAAAAATAAGTATAAAAACCTGTAAAAGTAAAAAAGTAAAATCACAAAATTAGCAAATAAAATGCAAGTATTTGAGTGAAATAGCTCATTTCCAACATTAATTAAGGAACTTTTAAAGAGAGTATTAGTATTGTGCACATACAAAAAAGAAAGCAAATGATAACGTATTACACTCTTAAATTTGTATGTATTATGAAGCTAGCAAATCAGCCAAGATATTTAAAGGATCGTCCGGTTTACAGCAATGAGGTTCACAACTACTTACGAAACGAAAAAAATGTACGATTTTCATTTACCAGCTGTACAAAATGAATTTCATAAAGAAAAGTTTATTTATTTCAAACACACAATCATGGGCTATTTTGACCGAGTTTGCGCTTAAATCTAATGAACTTAAATATACTATATTATAAAAAGGAGGAAATTTTTGAAGGGAAGTAACATAGTAAGACCACAGGCAGTGAGCAATTGGGAATAGAAGGATAGAGAAGGACGAAATGTGCAAGAATAGCAAGGTGTACCCATAAAAATGTCTGTATATTAGTGTGATTTTGTGGAGAAAAATGAAGGAAGAGCTCACGTTTACAGTGCAATGTACTGCGAATTATTTTGATCTTAGGCGGCAGAGCGTTCCAAAGGCGAACAGCATGAACAAAGAACTGGCGTTCGGATATGAGACAGCTATACTTCATACTAAGCAGGTTAATTGATTGGCATAATTTTATGAACTGCACTCGCTCTATCATGTGTATGTATATACCAGACCTGGGCATCCTCAATTACATTTTTTTTCAATTACAATTACATTAATTGGTAATTGAAATTTTTCAATTACAATTACTTGTAATTGTAATTGAGGTTTTTCAATTACAAATACATGTAATTGGTAATTGATATTTTTCAATTACAATTACATGTAATTGTAATTGAAAATTTTCAATTACAATTACTTGCAAATGTAATTGAAAATCTCCAATTACAAGTAATTCCGCCAATTACATTTTTCTTCGGTTTGAGAAAATTTTGTTATACAATTTGTTTTTGTTTCTATTCTTGTTCTTTTTGTTATTGTTTTTGTTTTACTTTTGTTTTTGCTTTTGTTTTTGTTTTTGTTTTTGTTTTTGCTTGTGTTTTTGTTTTTGCTTGTTTTTTTTTTTTGCTTTTGTTTTTGTTTTCGTTTCGGTTTTTGTTTTTGCTTTTGTTTTGTGTAAGGAAAAAAAGACAAAAGCAAAAACAAACACAAAAGCAAAAACAAAAACAAAAGCAAAAACAAAAACAAAAGCAAAAACAAAAGCAAAAACAAAAACAAAAACAAAAGCAAAAACAAAAACAAAAGCAAAAACAAAAGCAAAAGCAAAAAAAAAAAACCAAAAGCAAAAAAAAAAAAAAAACAAAAGCGAAAACAATAACAATAACAAAAAACAAGAATAGAAATGAAAACAAATTGTATAACTAAATTTTCTCAAACCCAAGAAAAATGTAATTGATGCCATTCCATTACAATTACTTGTAATTGGAAATTTTCAATTACATTTGCAAGTAATTGTAATTGAAATTTTTCAATTACAATTACATGTAATTGTAATTGCCATTTTTCAATTACCAATTACATGTAATTGCAATTGAAAAATCTCAATTACAATTACATGTATTTGTAATTGTAGAATTTCAATTACCAATTATATGTAATTGGTAATTGAAAAATGGCAATTACAATTACATGTAATTGTAATTGAAGGTGTAATCAATTACAAAATGTAATTGAGGGTGCCCAGGTCTGGTATATACTATGAAGGTATAGGAGCGTATAACAAATTTCCGAGTAATATAAAAACCTCTACTAACATAGGTAAGTTGAAGAAATTATTAACCACATATTGCAAGTCATTAACAATTCGATAAGCAATTCCATCATATTTCTTTCTTCTGTTTTTCCAAATCTACCGAATATCGCCTCGTAATGGAGTGAACAGTGAGGGTGTTTCACTGAGAGAGCATAAGAGAGTTTAACGAATTGCCAAGTAATATCAAAACCTATACTAACATAGGTAAGTTCAGGAAATTACGAAAAATTCGATAATTCCATCATACTTTCTTTTATTTTCTCTTTTCATATGTCTACCGATTATTGGCTCGTAATGGAGTGAAAACTGGGAATATTTGCCTGAGAACGTCATACCGAAGTTATTTAAAGAAATCACACTCGCTAATGAACATCGGATACACGTCCCTTCAGACGACAAGCAGACGATACATAAATACCATATAACGTTCTCTGGCGAACGTCAAAAATCCTGTGATCGTCGATTGTCAGATTCGTGTTTTAAGAAAGCCGTGTGTTTAGGCCTCTCTTGGGAGTTGCGTACGTAAAACTAACAGACATCAATCAAAGCTAGGCAAGAGTATGAAAGTGAGCGGTCCTGAAATAGTCACTCCAAGACTACGGTATATAATATAGGTGATTATGTAGTCCTGAGAAATGTGGATACAACAGTCGAGAGTAATAAGAAATTTTTACCACGCTATGGTGGTCCTTACGTGATACCCACAGTTCTTGGGAATGATAGATATGTCGCGAGAGATATAAATATTTGCCAGTGGATCCAGTTGCTCTATGATGGAGTAAGTCAGGCACACCGAATGCGAGAATGGCTACAACCACATACGGAGAGTGTTGAAGAACCAGAACGCGATCTCTTCGGATCTGCGACTGAGGGCGGTCCACGGTCAGGTTGGTCGAGTTGTAAACTATAGTTAATATAAGTTAGTATGTAGCCCTAATGTAATGATAGTGATAAGTTGAGAGTTTAAGCCGAAGGAGCACGTTCGAGCGCGTCGAAACAGCCGATTTTTTTTCGAAATTGCTGAAAGCATTAATATTAATCAATCTAAAATCTTAAGTACTAAATTAATGGAATGGGCGGCAACGAATGAATCGTAGGTACTTATTGCACTAAAATAATATCATGTTTAGGGGTTGCTATTTAAAATTAAAACTAAAATTTTTTGAGCTTAAAAATATTGATATAACTTAAGGTCTTAATAAATGTTTTGCTATATAACGAAATTGAATACATTTGAATACGTATTAGCATTAGAAATATGGAGTACTCGTATAATTATACTTAAGTACCATATACATGGTTATATGAATATAAACTATTTATTTTGTATACATATGTATGTGTTTAATAGTACAAATAATCCCATCGTATAATACTTTAGTTTATTTTTTAATGTTGAAATGGAATGTCACTGGTATATAATCGAATATGGTAGTAACGGAATACTTCTTCTTAATTATGAAATGCAGCTTTAGGGGTTAGTAACAATTAGGATAAAGGATAATTGCAGCATGCGCATGGAATGCTTAAGTACATTAAAGATACATATACATAATTACTCAAATTTTTATATTATTAATATAAGGTATGTTTGTATATAATTCGTATATGTTACACAAAAATATATGTATTTATGTGTTGCCATATCATAACAGGCCACCATTTGCATGAGTGTTTCTAAATTCTCTGCAACTTCGCCTCTCTTGCTTTTGGCAAGTGGAAAATTAGCTGAAAACTAGGCTTTGTTCAGAAACTCAGTTTGAAGCGCAACCTGCTTTTGTAATACAAGCAGAGCGTTCATAAATGTAAATTTTGCATGAAGCATCGCTCATCACAATCATCAAAAAATAATTTCTGCCGCTGTTGCATTTCATGCTGCGTTTCTGAACATACCCCTATTAACAGTGAAGCTGGCGTATATTGTTATTTCGAAATGGACTTCATAGTTTCTCACCAGTGCTCCTTTCGGGAGTAGAAGTTTGAACCAAGACCTCTTTTTGTCCATTTAATTGAAACACACCGCACTTTTTAAAGCCGTCTCTCGCAGTTCCACTTTGCAAGCGCTGACATGCTCGACCAATTCATCGCGTTGCTCAAACGTTTTCTTGCATATATAACATTCATAGAGGTACACATTAGGATCATGCTCCTTGAGATGCTTTGTATACGAATCGATGTCCGTATAGCGTTGCTTACATTCACAACATTCCAGCCAACAGCAATCGCCGGACGAATCGCCCTCTTCGTCGTCCTCGCTTTGGCTGTCGTATTGGGTTTTGGCACGTTTCCGCGGACTCGACTGCATACTGCTAGAAGCGGCATCGTCTTCATCTTCGTCCTCATCCTCGTCAGCATCCGCATTGTGAATGCCCGGCTCGTTGGCATGCTGCTTCTTGTGTTCGCTGTAGTCCAAGTAATCGCGATATTTACGCGGACAATGCATACATTTATAATAACGTTCGCGTTGATGTGTCACCATGTGCTTCTTGAGCGTTGAGTACTCGCGGAAGGGTTTGCGGCATTTGCTGCAGGAGTGGGGCTTCTCGCCCGTATGGATCATGAAGTGTCGCTTGAGATTGTGCCGCGTGCCGAATGCGCGCTGGCATAGTGGACAAGGGAATTCTTTGCGTGTCCCCAAACCGTAGACGTTGTAGTTGGAACGATGCACGGCGGGAATTTTGTCGAGCAAGTGTTGTGCATCTGCTGCTGTTGTTGTTGTTTTACTGGTATTTGTAGTGATTGGAGTATTGATCGGTACCAATAAGGGGATCTCGTTGATTTGTTGAGTTTTGCTGGGGCTTGCGCGGCTCGGTGAGTGGCCTTTGGATTCAGTGACTGTTGGAATCATCGTTATCGTAGCTGTAGTTGTTATGCCATCAACAGCTTTCACAGCAGACTCCGTTACCTGCGGAGATTTCACTGGCGCTTGTTGCGGTTGCAGTTCCGCCGCGCGTTGTGGTGTTGGTGTGGGAGTTGGCGTCACCGCTGGTGTTGCGGATGATGCTTGTGATTGGTTTGGTGATGTCGCAGACGCTGCGGGAGATGATGGCGCTGTATTGTGTTGTTGCTGTTGTGCCCGCATAGCTAACGCCATTGCACTTGTCTTGTTTGAATCACAATCTGAGCAGCGGGTCGGATCATGGGCGGTGGGCTTTTTCAAGCGGCACACCATGCACACGAAGTTCGGCTCGTTGGCGTGTCTGCGTCGATGTTTCTTAAGGTCGCTGAATTCACGGAAACGACGATCGCACAAATCGCAGCTGAATGGACGTTCGCCTGAGAAAACAAAATTTAGTTCTGTGGAGGAAAATTTTTTCTAATTTTACTAACCTGTATGTATCATCATGTGTCTCCTCAAATTATAACTTGATTGCACGGTTTTGCCGCATAAATAACATTCAAAAAACTGTCGTCCTTTCTCGCGTCTCTCCAATACATTCCACTGATATTCTCCCATTTTTACGCGTTCATCATTTTCATCATCCGAATTTAAAAAGACCACCGCACCGTCATTGCCACCAACCAAAACAGTGTTATCATCATCCTCACACTGCAGTTCACAACTCACGGCAGCGGCTGCGAAACTCATTTCATCGCTATCATCATCATCATCTGCATCGGCTTGGTTATTGGCATTGCTCTGGAAGTTAACTGTTGGTGCTTCATTGGCGCGTTTGTCGTCCACGTTAGTTGCAGTGGTATTCTGGCGTTCTTCAGCTTCAGAATCACTGCTATCCGATAAATCGATGTGTGCGATTATACGTTCCTTTGCAGGATTAATCTTTTGCTGTTGTCGCTGTCTTGGTTGTTTTTGTGCGGAAGTTGAAAGCGCAGGTCGTCCTTGTTCACAGGCTCTTTCTTGGTGGGGACGAGAAGTTTTCTCCGGACCTTCCTGCTCGTGGGAGCGTTCCGTCTTTTCTGGTGGTTCTGGGCTTTTGGGGATAAGGCTTATACTAGGGGACTTCATTCTTGCTTGTTTGGGTTTTTCAAGACCAGCTGCTGGCGCTGCTTTAATGAAAAGATCGCCGTGCTGCAGAATATTTTCCTTTCCACTTTTTTGTGTACTAATTTCAGTTGGATGTGGAACTTGTCTGCGCAGATCTTGGTTATCATCTTCATCATCCAATTCGATTATTTCATAAAACACTTGTTGATCTTTAAATTTTTCATTTTCTTGTCTCAGTGCACTTTCGGCAGCAGCTTTCTCCTTCTCTTTCATCTCCCTTTCTTGCCTTTCCAATTCGTACTGCCGTCCGAGCTTCATTAAGAGATTTTTAATTTTTGTATCTTCTATGGAAACGAAATTTTCCTCCGGTTCCTCATATGCATAATGCGTATTGAAATCCTGCCCAATGACACTGCCATCAAAGGCACCTTCTGCAGCGGTCATAGATGTCATGGCGCTCAAGGAGGGATACGCCAATGGTGGTGGTTGCAAAGGTGGCGCGTGTCGTAAGGACGTCGGTGGTGGCGCTGCTGCTTGTAAGGGTGGTGGTCCACCACCACATCCGGGCACCTGACAGGCTCTGCTGCAACAAGACGGCGTGTCGTACATACTGCCACTTGTCATGGGCGCACAGCAACTCGGTGGTGGTATTTGTTGCATTGTCGTTTCGAATGGTAAACCGCGTCGCCCTTGTTGTTGCTGTTGTTGCTCTCTCCATTGCAAATCATACGCCGCAACTTCTGTGTGATTAGCGCCGGCATTACAGCAGTCCAAAGACTTGCTAGCATAATTCACACAAGATCTTGGCGTAGTTGCTGTTGCTGTTGTTGGTATGCGAGGCATTGAACGTAACGGCATCGGTGGCATTGCGACTGATGATGGATTATAATTCATACTTGGCGAATGTGTTGGCAATCGCGCATGTGAGTGGAGCGGCGGTGGCGGAGCTGCTGCTGTTAGCGGTGATTGCAAATGTGGCGAAGTAGCGTGTTGTTGCTGTAGCTGATGATGATGGTCGACGACTTTCAATGTTGCGGCGCTGTTACTGTGCGTTGGTGGTGCAGAAGGTGAACACTTGAGCTTCATGAGAATTTCCATTTTAGCGTTTTAATGGTTTTATACCTAAGTATCTGTAAAGCAGAATTAAAATGGTTTTTTTTATTACATACAAACATCATGCAGCGGAAATAACAGTAATTTTTGAAATTCAAAATTCACTGATTATTAACATGTAAAGAAGTCGACTGTAACTGTTAGAATTTGTATTAATTTTTGTGTTTTAAATGAAAGTGTTAGTTGCCATTTAATTCAACATGTTTGTATGTACAGAAACAGTATGTATTACTGAACATTTCACAACGTTCGACGTTTCAACTTTCAGCTCGCACGAGAAGCCCGAAAAAGCTCTTTTTCTATGATCACGATTTCTTTTTATATTTTCTCAACCGTGTGCTGTTGATGCTTTTTCCTTTTCGGTTGCAGTTTTCGTAGCCGTGCGTTGACTGGTTTGTGCGCTACTACCAGCTCACTAAATGGCCGTCATCTTCAAAGCCCATTGTTTTTATTTTTTTTAGCTGCGGTTTATGTGGCTTTTGTTGTTGTTTGGTTAATGTTACTCACGTTATTCGTATGCCGTGTTAAACTGTTGTAGTCTTGGTTAATCTGACGATCTCGAAGCTGAATCATTCAAGCATCACGAAAATCGAAGAAGCAATTAACAAAGCCGAGCAGCCACTGCTAATACAACAACAACAACTGCTGCTACACCAGCGATACAAGCCGTGTTTTCAGCCTCAATATCTTCGCTTACGTGATGGACTTTGTTGTTGTTGTCTTTGGCAACCTACACTCGTTACCTGCCAACTATAGTAATATACATACATACATTCATATTGTCTAACTAATACCATTGTGTATTACCTTGTTTTTACCTCATCACGCCAACAAAAACAAAAATGGTATTAAAAAAACGTAATAAAAAGTTACTTGTATTGCAAAGAAGAAAAAAAAACTAAGAAATACAATCACGTTTCGCACTATGTTTTTCATGCCGCACAGTTGGCGTCCAACAACAGTAGATGGGCAACAAACCCACTATTCAACCAACCGAGCAACCAACCACTAAACACGAAAAGCTCGTAACAAAAACCGTGCATACAGAATCAAGTTAAAAGCCGAGCGTAGAGAAACGAGCAGCCAACAAATAATACATGCATCCATACCAGACCTCTGATACATACATACTTACATATAATAACATATTCACAAAAGCAACAAATACAGCGCGGTTATTAACCGACCAACATGCGAGAAATGCTCGATCTTCTGTTGGCACGCTTGGCGCTGCACGAACGTTTACATGTACGCTATAGTCTTTTTTTAGTATACCCACCTTAACGACCACCACGACAACCACCACCAATACCGTTGTCACCGCTACCCTCTCTCTACGGTCAACAGACGAAATCCAGTTTTTCATTTAATTGAAATTCAGCAACTTGTTTTGTCGCCTTTCTTTTTTGTGTGCCGAGGTCTTGCTCCTTTTGCGTTACGAATTTCTATATAAATTTATGAATATAGTATATATATATGCAGGTATACATATAGATATATACATAGGTACATATATATGTATATATATTCACTTTCTCATTACTTACAATTTCTAAAACTCACACCTGTTAGCAGCTGTCTTCATTTTTTTTACTTATTCATGTTTATTGCAATTAACTTTCCATGCCTTTATTATTATTTATCATTTTATGCGCATAATAAACAATTTAATTTTATATATAAACAAAAAAATTGCACTTTATTCCAATTAGAATTTCATTTCCTCTTCCTTTGCACTCCGAAAACAAACTGAGAAGTTTTCTCTGCGATTTTCATGTTTTTGTGCCTTGCAAATGTTTCAGAAAGCAACAGTGAGTATGAAAACAACAGCGTGATACGTAAATTAAGTAATTAGGCGAGTTCCCGTGGCAGTGATCCAGATCCGGATAAGAAGTTTGCATGCAAATGCAACAAGAATTCTGTGATCATGGCGTTTATCTGTATCAATTTAGGATCCGTATAGATTGTAATAGGTTGTTTTGATCCAGATAAATACCAGGATCACAAAATTGTTGTCTCATTTGCTTGCAAAATTTGTATCCGGATCTGGATCACTGCCACGGGAACTCTGCTATTGAGTCGTTTTAGTTCTGTCACCAATCTGTCTGATTGAAACTGTCGGAGAATGGCCGAATATGCTCGATAATATGGGATGAAATCAGCATAAAGAAAGATTTCCAGTATAATAAGGTCACCAACTTCATAGATGGATATGTCGATAGCGGCGATAGCACACGCAAACCGGAAATCGCGGACAAGTGCCTTTTCTTTATGGTGAATCGCATACTTGGAAAGTGGGAGTATGTGCTTTTATACTACGTCGCACGATCGACAGAAGACTTGAAGAATATAATGTAGCCAGGCTGACGTCGATGAAAATCCTTCGACACAATTTCGCGGAGAAGGAAACCAATTGCGAGGATGATGACGTTTTCCTTGATTGGGATGGGGAGGACACCACACCGAATAATAAAAAACGACGAAAATTTTCCATCCAGGCCGATAGTCCAGCCGCGGGAGAGGATATGGTGGAAGACATTTCAGACGAGCTGTTTGTCGAAGGAGATCCGCATCCATCGAAAACCGGAGTGAAACGATATCTCTCAGGACATACCATTTACCAGCAGATCGTCAGGAAAATGAAATGCTACAGTTGCTATAAGAAACTGATAAAGGACAGAGTCGACCTCAACAGCTCAGAAGATAAGAGTGAAAAATTATATCGAGGAAAACAGTTTGGTGAATGCGCACAAATTTGTGTCGAAATGTGTATGAGACACATGAAAGGTACCTTGAAATTTTCCGAAAAAATTCCAACAAAGAAATTGATAGGTCTACACGTTCTCCACTAATAGCACCATTACAACGCGATAAAAAAAGTTTACCGCACACACCCTGTAATCAGTTGTAAATTCAATCGATTTATTTACAACTTCTGAATCATACTGGATGGAAGAAAAGTGAAGTGCTGCAAAATTTTTGGTAAAAACAACTATTTGGACTAAATATTATAAAATTAATCACAGTAGTTTATTAAGCTTTTGGACAATCTTTAAGCAATACTACATTACGGTTTTTATACTTTAATATGTAAAAACTGTCGTGGGTTATTTGCAAGGCTGATCAACCTTGGTGATATGTATTGATTTTTTTTTTTATTATACTCTCGTATTCGTTTCCAGGTAACATCCGCTACAGTAGTAATTATCAGCTGAGCTTTTAAAATGAGTGCCAGATCCCGTCGCCCCGGCACTGCCGGCAGCCAAACGCCCAACGAATGCGTACAAGTCGTGGTGCGTTGCCGACCTATGAGCAATCGCGAACGTGGTGAAAGATCTGAAGAAGTTGTTGCTGTTTATCCAAATCGTGGTGTGGTTGAGATCACCAACTTGACGGAAGCGAATAAGGAGCAAAGGAAAATGTTCACCTATGATGCCGCCTACGATTCCAGCGCATCCCAAATCAATGTATACAATGAGGTGGTATTTCCGCTTGTGAGCTCAGTGTTGGAGGGCTTTAATGGTTGCATATTTGCATACGGGCAAACTGGTACTGGAAAAACATTCACCATGGAAGGTGTACGAGGACATGAGGAATTAAAGGGTATCATACCGCGCACATTCGAACAAGTTTGGTTACATATAAATCGGACGGAAAATTTCCAATTTCTTGTTGATGTGAGTTATTTGGAAATTTACATGGAGGAACTGCGTGATCTGCTGAAACCCAACTCAAAGCACCTGGAGGTGCGCGAACGTGGTTCTGGGGTTTATGTACCTAATTTACATGCCATCAATTGTAAGAGCGTCGATGATATGCTGAATGTGATGCATATCGGCAACAAGAATCGTACGGTGGGCTTCACCAACATGAACGAGCACAGTTCACGATCACATGCCATCTTCATGATACGCATCGAAATGTGCGACATAGAGACAAATACAATAAAAGTGGGAAAACTGAATCTAATAGATTTGGCCGGCAGTGAGCGTCAATCCAAGACGGGCGCATCAGCAGAGCGTCTCAAGGAAGCAAGCAAAATTAATCTGGCGCTCTCCTCACTGGGTAATGTAATTTCAGCGCTGGCCGAAAATTCGCCACACGTGCCCTATCGTGACTCGAAATTGACACGCCTGCTGCAAGATTCACTTGGTGGCAATTCCAAAACAATAATGATTGCAAACATTGGCCCATCCTCTTACAACTACAATGAAACGCTGACCACTCTGCGTTACGCCTCGCGCGCCAAAACCATACAGAATAAACCAGTGAAAAATGAAGATCCTCAGGATGCTAAGCTGAAGGAGTACCAAGAAGAAATTGAAAGATTGAAACGACTCATCGCACCAAAGCAGCAACAGCCACGCCCAGAAAAGACATTGAAGAAAAAACCACGCAAGCCGAAGAAGGAAAAGGTTATCAATGACGTAATTCAACCGCAGGAGATAGAGGAGAGCGAGGAGGAACCCGAGTCTGATAAGGAGAACGAAGCAGAGGTAGCCAAATCGCAGGAGGAGTTGGAGCGTGAACGTGTTGAAACGGCAAAGTTAGCAAGCAAGCTGTCCGAACTCGAGTCGCAGTTGGTGCGTGGAGGCAAAAATTTGCTGGACACATACAGTGAGCGGCAACTCGAGTTGGAGAAGAAGCTGGTCGAAATCGCAGAGCGCAAGAAGCGCGAAATAGAAATACAGCAACAGCTGGAACTGCAGGAGGAAACCACACTGGAAATACGTGAGACTGTGACCTCACTGGAGCAAGAAGTCGAGCTAAAGAAGCGAAAACTATCCAAATGCTATGCAAAGTATTTGGCACTACAACAGGAATTGAACGATTGCAAATACGAGCACAATCAGGACTTGCGCGAACTGGAAATGGCACAAAACGAGCTCGTGAAAGAGTTGAAACGCCAACTATTGATCATTGACAATTTCGTGCCGGTCGAAGTGAAGCAGCGTCTCTACACCCAAGCAAAATACGACGAAGAGCAAGAGGAATGGAAATTCTCATCCACTCCATTAGCTGGCGATGGCGCTCATCTAACGAAACGGCCAATTTCACATCCACAACGACGCCGTCCCATCTCGGAGTATGCCCTAATCGAGGCGAAAACCAATACACCCGCTGCATTGCGCTTCAAAAGTGAGAATATCGTTTCCTATGAGCTGGAGATGCCATGTCGCACAACGCAAGAGTATCGTTCGCCCAAGGTGTCCGCATCGCTACAAGCAGTGCTGGCGCAAGCTATGCAGACGGGCGATGATATCGATATTGTGGACTCGCATACGAACTCCATACGCAGTCGTCTGGAGAGCATCATAAATGCCAGCGCAAATGCAACGGCAGCGCAGGTAACGCCCTCGGCCGTAGCTAATAATAGCCCCTTGGCAGCAAATGGTCTTGGGCCGGCTGCTGCAACGGCGGCTGGAGTGCGTGGTGTGAAAACCAATCGTATGGCATCACCCGGGTCGGCAATGGACTCAAATAGGCGTCCGCCCACTGGGCGTGTGGTGCCGAAGAAGCCGGCTTCAGCCTATCCAAAAGCAAGAGGATTGGTTAATAAGTAAGCGAAGGACGAAGGCAAAGACAACAGCACAAAATGCAAAATCAGTCACGTTCACCACACAACATGGAATGCATTTGTAATGGAACCTTATCTGTATTATTCATTTAAAGATTTTATTTAGCTGATTTTTTTATATTTTAATGTTCTGTTATTCTAGGCACAGATCTCAAAGATCTTATTATTCAAATGCAAAATAGAGAAGCAAATACTCGAGTTGTTTTTTTTTATGATTTATAACATGTTACTTAGTTTTTATAACTATGTTTGTTTTCTTGCATTATTTTAAATTAATTGTGCAATGTCATACTAGTTAATTAAGTATTGAAAAGCCATTATATCTATATAGCAGCGTTTTATGATGAAACAAGCTTTAAATCAAAATAAATTACACAAAAAGCACCAATGAAAACCCTAATTTGTTTTTGAATGCAAAGGTTTTGGGTGGGTAGCGAAGGAAGGGTAAACAAGTTGATCTCCAACGGTGGTAGAGAACGGATTATGCGGAGAAAATAACTTAAAATAATGCCGCGGCAGGAGCAACAATAAGCTATCTTGTTGGAAATGATATAAAGATTATTTCTTATATTTGTAGAGTATTTAACTAAAAGGAATGCAATCACATACTATTTATTTATCTAAATTATTTATACCGGTCTTTTCGATCGTGTCCAACAGTACTTTCAGCTTATTCTCAAACAATTCACAACGTATGGGCATTTCCAACGCATAAAATGGATTTTTCAGCACATAATCCGTGTACAACTCGTAAATCTTACGCAAAACCAAATCCATACCACTCAAGCCCGTTTCCGATATTATAATGAATTTCACACCAGTCAACGTTTGAAAGCAATACAACGTAAATGTATCCGCTTCCAGCACTTCAATGCCTGAACTTTTCGGCTCGGGACTAAGTTGACTAGCAAATGCGTAGAGCGGATAAAATGTACTCGCTTGTACGATTTTTTCATTTGTTGTCAGTTTTGGACGGCAAAATTTCAAATTGAGTGGGTAATTGTCGGCGTTCTCCAGCACATCCTTCACATCACGCCCATCCTCTAGGGTATTACCGTTTACAGGCATGCCATTGACGGCCATCAGAACATGTCCCACTAGTGGAATAGAATTGAGTCTTATGTGGAATATACAAAAAAACATACAGGAAATGTTTAAAAACATACCATTGATACCGTCCCTTTTATTAAATGCCACAGTCACCTTCTTTGCGTCGTAGTCGAGCATCAAATCCAAGGGATAAGTGAACGAACGTTCGTTTTCAATGCGTGGCACATTGCTGTCCAGATTGTAGATAAGTCCGCCAGATTTGCTTACTATATACACTCCATAAATTATCATTATTTATGTGTATAAAAGTAATATAAATTTTTATTTACAAATTTATTCAATTTGTTATTTTTCTTCTTCTTGATTGGTGTTTGACAGCTCAGTTCACAGTTGAATAGCCTGTTCGTTTGAGTGAATAACCCTGCTAGAATTGTGTGACCGAAAGTACTAACAACTTTGTTCAACAACTTTACTTGCAATAAGAGCACCAGTGACAAATTAAGAGTAAAAACGAGTAAAAGAGAAAATTATCAACCAAAGTTATTGAACACAAAATCGTAAACATTTGCAAGTAAACAGCTGATGCGCTGTTTTCACAATTTGCTTTTTAGGTTAGGTTGTAATTGAAATGTGTGAAATTGAAAATGAATGTAAATAACTGAATTAGGAAGACGAAAATCTACTTTGGATATTCCACAACATCGTCAAGATTCCTTTTTGCGCTAATTTATTTAGTATGCAATTAGAAATTTGCGATTGAAATGTTGGCATATTTCCAATTGCAATTTTTGTGATCATATGTTTTTGACGCTTCTATTTTTTTTAAAGCTGCAAGTAGTTGCAAGTGAAAATTTTACTTGCAACTATTTTCAACTCTCTCGAAGTCTTACTCTCCCAATTTGGGTCTCTTTTGCAAATTTTTTGGGTTATTGAACATAAAATTCGTAACTATTTGTAAAAGCAATTAAAAACTTTGAGTTATTGAACAAAGCTAATATTACCAACACATTTGCACTCGTATGTGTTCTAGCCAAGTTCAAAACCAATGAGATAGATAAAGATAAAATGGAATTTGAAAATACACATACGGGAACGTGCTGAATGAAACGGTCACAAAAGTTCCCGATGCCCTTAAGAATGTGATAGGAAATATCCCAAAACTTTTGGTCATGCCTGCCGGTCATATGACCGGTCAAATGACCTACACAGTTCTTGCAGGGAAATTTCTTAAGGCCTATACCCCTGCAAGAACTGTGCAGGTCATTTGACCGGTCATATGACCGGCAGGCATGACCAAAAGTTTTGGGATATTTGCTATCACATTCTTAAGGGCGTCGGTAACTTTTGTGACCGTTTCATTCATCACGTTCGCGTATGTGTATTTTCAAATTCCATTCTATCCTTATCTATATCATTGGTTTTGAACTTGGCTAGAACACATACGAGTGCAAATGTGTTGGCAATATTATATTTTTGTAATAGTGTTAGTAGTTTCGGTCACACAATTCTAGCAGGGACGCAGCTCCCAAGAAACCAAAAACTCTAATATGTAATTTGACGTACAAGAAATGCGCAAGAAAAATTTCTTTTGTCATATTTTCTTTTGCAGTACGCAGTTCTAAAGAAATCCTACTATAATTTTTTTAAGATTTTTTAGAAAAAGTGCACAACTGAACTCTGGTTCTGCCAAGAAATAATGAATTTACTATTATTTCTTCAAGAAAATTTGACAGCAGAGGTAAATAAACTCAAATGTGACATTTCTTTTGAAAATAAAATGACTTTCCTACTACTATTTCAACGCACAAGAAATAATGCAAATTTTTTTTTGAGAGCTGCGGAGAGGCCTTTAGGTGGCTCAAAAATAAATTTTTCATTTTTTTATTGCAAATGAATAATTGAATTGAGGTAAGTATAGTCAACAGATCTTTGATACGAACTCAAACCCTTCACCCATACAGTTTTTGGTCTAACCCATTTCGTCCAACTTATTTCGTGGTGAAAATTTACATAAATTACAGTTTGCATACCACTGCAATTTCGTTCAACTTTATAGCTCATTGTGACTGCATCCATTTCTTTACTTTTAGAAAAAATTTACAATCAAATCCTACTATTTTATTGCAACGTTACTAGGCTATGTTCAGAAACGCAGCATGAAACGCAACAGCGGCAGTAATTATTTTTTTGATGATTGTGATGAGCGACGCTTCATGCAAAATTTACATTTATGAACGCTCTGCTTCTACTACAAAAGCAGGTTGCGCTTCAAACTGAGTTTCTGAACAAAGCCCTACTAGCCATGGGTAATGGCGCAATTTTTTTGGCGCTGATACAATAACTCCAGCGCCACTCGTGGCGCCAACGCACGTTACTGGCGCAATAACACCTTTAGCGCAATTGTCATGGAATAATCGATAAATAACATTTTTTCGCTTGTTACTGTTCACCATCCCCGTTTTATTTCTTTTGGCGCAATTCTGCCCACATTTACGAGTGCACAATTAATTTAAATTTTCAGAATAATTTGGAAACATATTCCGTATATTTGTGAAAATATGCTGGAAATTAGAGTCACTTAGATCACTATCAAGCATACATAATTGTGACGGTGTCATACGTATACATATACTATGGTGCTGTTATTGGCGTTGTGGTTGCGCCATTTTACACTGGCGCTATATTGGTGCTGGTGTTAGCGCACGAAATTGAGTCGGTTTTATATTACAAAATTGAGTTGGCGCTATATTGAGTTGGCGCATTTCCCAAATCGGAGTTAGCGCAATAACGCCAGGGTTGGTGTTAGCGCAATTGCGCCGCGTAGCGCAGTGTTACCCATGCCCTACTCGGTACGACTTCGGATCGACTTTGCTGGTTTTCCATGCCTTGGAATATATTTGCTTACTGCTTCCATTCTCATCTTTTTTAAATAAAAATAACAAACTTGATTTACGTTTTCCTTTTTTATTATAAAACTCAACCAAATGTTTTGAAGATGCTCTTTCTGATGGTAGAAACCATATTAGTCGATCTTTAAATTTCTTGAAAGTCTTTTCATACTAAAACCCGTCATTGCAGCCCAAAAAGAACCGAAATTTCATAAAACTCAACCAAATGTTTTGAAGGTGCGCTTTCTGATGGTGGACACCATTTTAGTCGACCTTTAAATTTTTTCAAAGTGGTGTTATATTAGCCCTGTTTTTATTTAAGCGCATATATGTACATATACATGTAATTGTTATTGTAAAACAATATAATTTAGGATGCCCAGGTCCGGTATGTATGTATGTCTGCGGTAATTTCAGCTACCTTTAGTTTGAAAATACAGAGAAACCTCTCCTAACGGACACCTCTCATGGGCGGACACCTCCCTTGAGCGGACATTTTTTCATGCACCAAGGTTTAGGTTAAATTTTTAGAACAAATTGCCCTCTCTTAGGCGGACACTCTCTTGGCCGGACGCGGACAGTTATTTACTATTGAATTGAACTAAAAACTTCTATTAAGCGGACACGAACCTCTCGTCAACGGACACTTTGATTTTTTTTCATAACAAATCACATAAAAACCTCTGTTAGGCGGACACGAACTCCTCTTATGCGGACAAAATATAAGTATGTATAGCAATATAAAAAAAGTTCGAGGAATGTTCGTTAGGTAAAAAGCGCTACGATGAAAGGGAAATCACCAACTAAAATAAATGCCCGCATGACTTTATTGGAATAGATATGAATCGTCTATTTTCAAAACCGGCCATCTCCACTCAAGTCGTTTGTGAGAAAAATACAAAAAACTGCTCTTAAGAACCAATGGCTAAAACGATTTGTGTTTATTATTATTATAGAGTAATTTGACTTGAATATGGCAGGTTTTGGTTAAGAAATTGTTTTAATATTAAATACAGGTGATGTTTTAGAATTGGATCTGATACCTAGCTTACAAAAATTAAAATTTTGGAGATGGCCGGTTTTGAAAATGGACGATTCATATAACAACAATCACGGATTTCCAGTTAGATGTTCTAACTGACCATTGAAGATGATAGTACCGATACTGAAAGTATTACCGCTGAAAGTAGGTAATGCAATCTCCTCGGACGAAATGGATTTACCTGCAGTTTCAAATTTGAAAAGATTTTGCACGGAATACCTTATTGCATTTGAATTGTTGCAGAAATTTGAAAGCCATCTGCAAAACAATTTTATTTTAAATAAGCAAAAAACGCCTCGTCAATCGACAATTTCGCAATTTTTTAATTAATTTCAAAGATATCCCAACATTTATAGTTCTCAGCAACTTACTAATTGAAATTTAATATGTATGTTAATACTTTATGTATATACATTAGAGCAGGTCCATTTGTATGGGAGTGAAAAAAGTGAAAAATCGCATACGCGGATAATGTTCTATAGACTATTCTAAGCAACTTTGCCAAAGAAACCATGGGTCTTAAACCAATTCTTAGTCCGCGGGTTTGAAGCCGAAGTTTTTTTGTGAGGTAAAAAAAAAATTTGTATTTCGCAGGCAGACAAAAATGATTCGAACTTCTTACCAAGAAGCCAGGATATACTTTTCCGAAGGATTTTGATGTGCTGAATCCGAATCTGAAGTCAAAATGACCAAATTCGAAATAGCTTTCGAGATATCTTGACCAAAAAATGCAAGTGCAAAAGTGTAATTTTCTTCAAATTTTGGAGTTAGGGCCAGCCGAAAGTTATGATTTCATTTAAAGTCTACGACCATTATCTTAACAAATAGGCTTTGCATTTTCAAATGCCGTTGACCTTGTTAACGTGTCTTTTTTGGTCTCCGAGATATCGCTGTTTTAAGATCTGCATACTTTTCAGTGCGTACACAATGTATTTTTTTTCTTTAAAATACTTGCATTTCTTTGCTGTCATTTTTAACATGTTGCTGTTTCTTCTACTTTGTCAAACTACGGCTCCACCAATATACCAAACATCCAACAGCCGCACTATTTCTCCGCATTCAATGGTTGTGTCGTGCTCACCGGCTCCAACATTTTAGAATACATCCACCAGATTGCGATAATTCACAGGTTTTCGATTTTGTTGCATTCACCGGTGCCACCAATTGCGATAATTTAATGGTTTTCGATTTTGTTGCATTTACCGATTCCACGAATTATGAGTACTTCCACCAATTGCGATAATTGACCAGTTTCATTATTTTTGTTGCAATCACCGGTTCCACCAAATATGATCACTTCCACCAATAGAGATAATTCACGGGTTCATCGTTTTTTGTTCCATTCACCGGTTCCACCAATAATCAGCACCTCCGCCAATAGCGATAATTCGCCGGTTTCATCGTTTTTGTTGCATTAACCGGTTCCACCATTTATGAGCACTTGAACCAATTGCGATTTCACCGGTTTCATCATTTCTGTTGTATTCACCGGTTCCACCAAATATGATCACTTCCACCAATAGCGATAATTCACGGGTTCATCGCTTTTGTTGCGTTCGGCGGTTTCACCAATAATGAGTACTTCCACCAATAGCAACAGTCACCGGTTCCACCAATTATGACCAATTCCACCAATTGCGATAATTCACCGGTTTCATATTTTTTTTGCATTTACCGGTTCCACCAAATATGACCACCTCCAATAGCGATAATTTACCGTTTTCGACATTGTTTTTTGATTCAACGGTTGCACCAATAATGAGCACCTCTACCAATAGCTATAATTCACCGTTTTCGTCGTTTTTTTTTTTTTTTTTGATTCATCGGTTGCACCAATAATGAGCACTTCCACCAATAGCGATACTTTACCGGTTTTATCGATTTTGTTGAATTCGCCGCTTCAACCAATTGCGATAGTTCACCGGTTTCATCGCTTTTTGTTGCAGTCACCAGATCCACCAATTATGGTCAAGAAACAGCAACATGTTAAAAATGACAGCAAAGAAATGCAAGTACTTTAAAAAAAAAATACATTGTGTACGCACTGAAAAGTATGCAGATTTTAAAACAGCGATATCTCGGAGACCAAAAAAGACACGTTAACAAGGTCAACGGCATTTGAAAATGCAAAGCCTATTTTTTAAGACAATGGTCGTAGACTTTAAATGAAATCATAACTTTCCGCTGGCCCTAACTCCAAAATTTGAAGAAAATTACACTTTTTGCACTTGCATATTTTGGTCAAGATATCTCGAAAACTATTTCGAATTTGGTCATTTTGACTTCAGTTTCGGATTTAGCACATCAAAATCCTTCGGAAAAGTATATCCTGGCTTCTTGGTAAGAAGTTCGAATCATTTTTGTCTGCCTGCGAAATACAAATTTTTTTTTTTACCTGACAAAAAAACTTCGGCTTAAAACCCGCGCACTAAGAATTGGTTTAAGACCCATGGTCTCTTTGGCAAAGTTGCTTAGAATAGTCTATAGAACATTATCCGCGTATGCGATTTTATAGAAAAATAATCGACCCTACCTAATATACATACATACATATGTATGTATTTTTACATATTTACCCTGCAAAAATTGTTGGACCACTTGGTACATTTGTGCCACATTCAACTAGCTACGAACTTGTCACATGTAGCCAATCATTGGGCCAGTTTACGTTAATGGTACATTTGTGCCACATTCAACTAGCTACGAACTTGTCACATGCAGCCAATCATTGGGCCAGTTCATGTATATGTATGTATGTAGAACCGTGTTTGAAGATCGGTTTTAACGATCGTAACCGCTGCACGATGTTTATTAACAGTGTTGCCAAGAAGCATTAATCTAAATATTAAAACAAAAAAAAATTGTCTTGAGAGCTCAAGAATGAAGTAGTTATAATAATGTTTATTGGGTGTACTTGTTTCACCCGGCTCCAACTCACCACCTGTAATAGTTTATCTCACTTTTCCCTTATTTAGTCCAACAAAACACTTTTTATTTTATTTCAAAGAATATAGTCTTAGTTGTTTTATTTTATTTAATGTCCTTATTTATATTAAGTACAATTTCTAATTTTTATTTGTTTTCACCGCAACTTATTATTTCTGGGCCTAGTGCTCAGCGCAAGTCCATCGATACAATTAATTCGTAATGGCGGTTCGGCAGCTTGCCAAGCCGTACTCGCTATCCCTGTGCTCATGGTACTCGTTGCTTACAAAGTTAAAGCTTTTGAGTACATGAGCACAGGGCTGCATTTATCAACACAAGTGGGACCATTCACACGGCACTACACCTTCCCCCTTTGCAAAAAGGCAGGTCTGGGTAAATTGATCAGATTTATCCAGACCTGTCTTTTGCATTACAGCTAGGAGGGAAAGGAAAAAAAATTCAAATTGTTTTGAGCGAGCGAATCAATCATGGTTAGGGTGTTCCTCCCTTTTTACAGGATTCGCTTGCCCGGAACAATTTTGCAAAATTTTACAATTTTAATATAAAATCCATTTTTTTCTGAATATTCACTTTACTTATAAAATTTTAATTTTCCAGTATGTTTTTCATTTAATTTACATGCTATTTGAACTAAGTATTATTTACGTTTAACTTAACAAATTTTAATTTTTTTTTTTTTTTCTATTCTCATTAAATATTTTTGTATTAGTTTTTAACAAGCTAACTGTTATCTTAAAGTATTACTTTATTGTTGGCCGCTGTGGTGCAGTGGGTAGAGTGCTCGCCTGCTATGCCAGAGGTCTCGGGTTCAAACCACGGTCCGAGCCAAACAAATTTTTCTAATTAGTAAAAATCCAATTATTGGGTTTTTTAAGAGCAGCGGTCACCTCTCGGCAGTGGGCGGCATACCCTCCGAGAGTATTTCTGCCATGAAAAAGCTTCTCACAAAAAATGCATTCGCCGTTCGGAGCCGGCATAAAACTGTAGGTCCACCCAATTAGTAGGAAAAACAAAAAGGAGCACACCTCGAATTGGGAGAGAAGCTCGGCCATAAAACTCGTCAGAGTTATAATAGCGCCATTGTATTATATTATTATTATTATTATTACTTTATTGTTGATTTTGAACTTCAAGAAAAATTTTTTTTTTTTTTTTTTTTTTTTTTTTAACATGTTTAGTTTAGACTTATTATTATTATTTTTTTTTTTTTTGTAGATTTCTTAACCAATTAGATATGAAGTGTATATGTATTTTGTTAGTTTCAATAGGATGGGTTATGCTAACTTACTAAAAATCTAAATTACGTATTTACAAATAATTAGGTTTATTGGTTTACCTTTTGGACTCGGTTCTTGTGAACCGTTTTAAGTTTATTTTTAGTTTTATCAATAACAGTGACGTTCACACCGTCTACTGTTTTTACTACGTGAGGACCTTCATAAATATTTTCGTGTTTGAGTCTTGGCTCTTTTTGAATTAATACAAGGTCCTTTTCTTTTAATTGTATTGGCCGGGAATTTTTGTCATATTGCTCTTTATTAGCAAGTTTATGTTTTTGAACAAGTTCTTTAACTAATACATGCGATTTTTGCATGCGAAATTTTGCTTCTTTTGCGTAATTATCCGCATTATAAAGTGGATCTATTTCTGTTTTATTTACTTCTTTTGGCAAAGTGGCTTTTTTGCCAAAGATAAGCTCAAATGGAGTAAATTTGTTGTCAAAAACGGAATTCGGTGTAGTATTATACCAAAAGGTAAAATACTTCAAATAAGTATCCCAGTCAGAAAAAGTTTCGTTTATGTATGCTCGTATGTATTCGTTGAATACCCTATGATTTCTTTCTATTGTACCAACAGTTTCATGGTGGTGCGCTGTTGAGAAATTATGGTCTATATTTAAAATACGTGTTAACTCTGAAAAAATTTCATTTTTATATTCTGTACCTAAATCGGTTCTAATGGTTTTCATTGTGCCATATACTAAAATAAAACTTTCAAAAATTGCTGAGGCTACCGTTTTAGCACTTTTGTCTGGTATGGCTACTGTAATTAAATATTTTGTCAGATCGCATATTATAGTAACAGCGAACTTGTTACCAAATTTGGATTCTGGCAAAGGTCCTATTGTATCTATTATGACTTCTTCAAATGGTTTGCTGGGTGTTGGCGTTATAACGAGATTTTCTTTTGTTTTTGGCTTAGCTTTGTTTAGCAAACATTTTTGGCAATTTTTAACAAATTTTGACGTATCGCGCGTCATGTTTTTCCAAAAATATTTTGTACGAAGTTTAGCATATAATTTCTTTGCTCCGCAGTGTCCTCCACTAATCGGATCATTATGGTAAATTTCTAGTAATTTTTGTTTCTTTTCGTTATCGGTAACTACTTCGACAGGATCGGTTAACATGATTTCTAAAGTTTTTAAAATTTTATTGCCATGGACTTTAAATAACTGAATTGAAATGTGATTAAAAAATATATCATCTTTTGGCCATTCTAATATCTTAATGTTACGCTTGTTGGCTTCTAATTCAAGCCGCGAAAACAACTCATCGAAATTTGTTTTTTCGTTAACAGGCGTAAAATTAAGTAATTCTATCTTTTTATGTTTAAGATGCGCGCAAATTTCTAAATTCAAAATGGAATTATTTTTATCGTATTTAATGTATGTTTTTACTCTCGGTATCTTTTTTAAATAATCGTACGAAAATTTATCATAAACATGTAACTCTATATTTTTATCTTTATTAATTGATATTGCCGTTTCTTGTTGTTGTTTCAACTGTTTCGTCTTTGATCGCGTTTGTACCGTAAGAATGCTTTTTGTTGCATCTTTTAATTCGTTTATAGTAATACGCGAAAGGGCATCAGCTCCTACGTTCGATTTACCTTTAATGTACTCTATGGTGAAATTATACTCTGAAAGTTCTAATCTTATTCTTGCTAATTTAGATGCTGGATCTTTCATGTTGAATAGGTATACTAATGGTCTATGATCTGATTTTACCGTGAAATGTGTACCGTACACATAAGGTCTAAACTGTTTTATTGCGAAATGTATAGCCAACAATTCTAACTCGATTACTGGTTTTTTCTGTTCTGCGTTATTAAAAGATTTTGAAGCATAGCAAATAGGTAAATCGTTGCCTTGATGTTCTTGGCTTAGTATTGCTCCACACCCAGTTTTTGAAGCATCTACTGTGATGATAAACTGTTTGGAAAAATCTGGGTATTGTAATAATTTAGGTGACATTAGGGATGCTCTTAATGCAATAAAGGCTTCATCACATGTTTTGTCCCAATTAAATTCGACTCTTTTTCTACTCAATTTATTTAAAGGTGCTGCCAGAGATGCAAAATTCGGAATAAAGCGTCTGTAGTAGTTCGCAAAAGCGACGAAACGTCTTACAGCGTCTTTGTCTGTTGGTTTTGTATATTTCCTAATTGCATCTATTTTTGAGTCGTCTGGTAACAATCCTTTAGCTGAACATTTGTGACCTAAAAATGTCACTTCGGGTCTGAGAAAATTACATTTATTTGGATTTAGCTTGAGATTGAAAGATCTGCAAGTGTCGAAAACTTTAGTCAAATTTTTAATGTGATGTGATTCGTTACAGCCAATGACGATAATGTCATCTACATAAAGAAAAGCTACGTTAGATGGTACGCCTGAAAATGCAATAGTCATCATTCTTGAAAACGAGTTTGGTGCAATATTCAAACCAAATGGCAATACTTTCCATCTATAAGCTCCGCGATCAGTAGAGAATGAAGTTATATCACGTGAATCAACATGTAAAGGTATTTGGTGAAATCCAGAAAAAAGATCTAAGGTGGAGAAATATTTGGCTCTGCCAAGATTGTCTAAAATATCGTCAATTCGTGCTAACGGAAATTATGTCCGGATTAAGTCTTCTTTGTATTCGTCTAACTTTTCTTGCTTTGTTGTAACACGTCGCCCAGTGTTTAAAATACGTTTAGTAATTTTATTAAAATTTAACCGAAATTCTTTTAGTTGATTGTTGAAATCTGACATCTGATAAATATCCAGTAATGAGAGAAAGTTTTAAATTTGTATCCAAGAATTTAGAAAAAAATTATTTACATATTGTGGTTCCAATCCGAAATTGTATGTGAAATGTTGAAATTTCCAAAATATTTAAAAAAATATGCTTAATAATTCTGATGTCCAAAAGTTTACGACTGAAAATTATGTAGAAATGTTAGTAACATGCATGACATGTTAGTAAGCAAAAGGAGCAACTGGGTATAGGATGACCATTGGGTTGTTTCCATGTACAACAAAAGACTTTAGTTATTTTTATAAATTGTAACTTTAATTTTTCCAAAAAAATGTAGTTATTCAGAGATTTAATGATAATTGTTAATAATCTGTTAAGAAATCTTTAAATTATTGCATTTTACATATACCAGGCTTATGTGAAAAAAATCTGTATACACATACATACATATGCGTATTAGGGTGGATCGACAAAATTCAAAACAAAATTTGGAAAAAGCTCAAAGTGGCTGAAAACTTTAATTAAAATTGCTGGTATTAAATGGAGTTAAATTTTACGTATATATGTATGTGTAAATTGATTTTGAAATATTGATTTGAAAAATTTGGTACAAACTGTACAATTTAATTATGCAAGAAATAACATGGAAAAATTAGACGAAATATCAAATGGCAAGTTGAAATAGCAGGTATTATAACGGACGCACCGTTTCAAAGCAAAAAATATATATTGTTATGTACTGGTATACATAAGTAACGGACGCACCGTTTTATAGCAAAAAAATCTTCAATATTTAACGTGTCGGCCGCACCGTTCCACTACAAAAAAAGCATCATTATTTAACGTGTCGGCCGCACCGTTCCACAACAAAAAGAATTTTATATGTATATGTTTTTCTTACAAAAGCATTTTATATATGTTTAAATTGTATGTATTTATATGCATATGCATGTACACATACGGACGCACCGTTTTCTCAAAAAAAATGTATGGAATTCAAATTACTGTTGTATGTAAATATGTATTATGTATAACGGCGAACCGTTTTAAAAAATATGAAATTGTATATAACCAAAAGTACAGCAATGCACGTATGTATGTATATAAATATATGCATATATATACGTACATAAGCACCGTTTTCGATAATGTGAAATATGTTTTGCTATGTACAGCGAGACTGTATCATCTTGAAATACATACTTACATATGTTCATAGAAAAACCAAATTTTTAGATACGTACATACATATACATACATATGTCTTACACGCTGCTAGCCGCTGCTACCGGTCGCTCTCTTGATTCGCTTCTACTGCCCACTACTGCTACATATGTACATTATATATTACGCCTCATTTTGTTGGTGTTATGACAACTTTTGCACGGCATAGGTATTTGTCGCATAAGTGACGCTAGATTTTGCCTGTGTTGTTGGTGTAATAATAACGTACAAACCCGTATGCCGGTCGGTGTGACTTTTTTTATAAGAGCGGTACAGCCATTCGTTGCCTATGAGGTTTTTACCGTACATCAAATTTTACCCACTTGCAATGAAATTCTCGAAAAAGTTTTGCTGTACTTTTTGTTTGTATCGTTTTTGTTTTAAAATTTTATAATATTTTGTAGCATTTTTGATATATAGGTTTTTTTTTTTGTAGTTTTTTCTCAAATTTTATAATTTTTTTTGTATCGTTTTTGTAAATTTTTAAATTTTTTTTTTGTAATTTTTTTTGCAATTTTTTAAATTTTTTTTTTTTTGATTTATTCGAATTCACGCCGTTTCAGCATTTTTTTTTTTGTAACATTTTTGAACTTTTATAATTTTTTTTTTTTTTTTTTTTGGGTTTTTTTTTTTTTTTTGGGTTTTTTTTTTTTGTTAGATCGTATTCATGTGAATAAATAAATGATTTTTAATAATTATTTTTCTTTATGATGGTTGTTTCTGGCCCACGCGAGGGTGGCTTCATATGCCAAATTGGCATTTTTGCTGTCTTTGCAGGCACACTCAGTCCGGTCGCCATATAATAATGTTTATTGGGTGTACTTGTTTCACCCGGCTCCAACTCACCACCTGTAATAGTTTATCTCACTTTTCCCTTATTTAGTCCAACAAAACACTTTTTATTTTATTTCAAAGAATATAGTCTTAGTTGTTTTATTTTATTTAATGTCCTTATTTATATTAAGTACAATTTCTAATTTTTATTTGTTTTCACCGCAACTTATTATTTCTGGGCCTAGTGCTCAGCGCAAGTCCATCGATACAATTAATTCGTAATGGCGGTTCGGCAGCTTGCCAAGCCGTACTCGCTATCCCTGTGCTCATGGTACTCGTTGCTTACAAAGTTAAAGCTTTTGAGTACATGAGCACAGGGCTGCATTTATCAACACAAGTGGGACCATTCACACGGCACTACATAGTTATGAAAATAAAAACGACAAAAAAATCAAAAGTAAAATTTAATCGGATGAGCCAGCCGATAAACAAGCTCTACTAATTATAATTGCTTGTGCTAAAGCTAGAATTTGTACAAACCAAAAACACACAACCACACCAACATACAGGTGACAAATGCCGAGAACGTCGGCAAGGTCACTGTTGCTGGATGGTAGGTTGTAAAAAGGAAAAATCAAAAGAAAAATTAATACAAAATGCAAGGCGGCGGTAGCCTAGTAGTGATGCCATTAGATTACCGAGGTTCGATCTCGGCGGACGCCAAAGAATAAAAATGCTAAAAAGAAGTCTGATGAAGAGATGTGGTGGTCTCCGAAATGGATCTATAACTTCTACCAAAAAATATTAATTTTTCACACCAATTTTTCCTTAAAAAAAAAAATTGGTCTTGAGAGCTCAAGAATGAAGTAATTATGGAAATATTTTACATTTTTAACTCCTTAGAGTAATTTAAAAAGTAACTTGCCGTAGCTAGTTTAAAAAGTAACCTCTTGTAGATGGTTTGCGAAGTAGCTACGGCAAGTTAGTTTTTAAACTAGTTTGGTGCGATCGAGCGATGGACCATGTGGTCCTGCGCTAGGACATTGCAATGTTAATTGGACCAATATTTTTATATGGAATGTGGCAGGTTTTGGGCTAGTTGATTGCCACAAGCGGCTGGTTTGTACATGCATGTATGGACTAGTTCCGTTTTCTGCAGGGTATATATTTAAGTGAAATTTTGAAGACATAAGAATCCTTGTTTTTTTCAGTGAAATATGAATAAATAAATCCTTTAAAATCCAAAAAATTTCTAAAATAGGAACCCACTCCCTTAAGCGGACACCTCTCTTGGGCGGACAAAATTTGCCCGACGGTGAGTGTCCGCCCAAGGGAGGTTTCACTGTATTTCATTTTCCTGTTATCAACTTGCTTTTTGCTCTTCTTTTCTCTTCGTTTTAATGTGGGGCGTATGCAAATTTAATTGGCATTGCCAAAATTTTACATTCCTCGTAATGACAACTTAAAAACAACAAATAATATACAACAATATAATATATATATAATATAATAATAATAACAATATTAACGGTAGTTGAACAAATAAAATTCCATTACCAAAACTGTCCATATACACATTTTATAAACAACAACAAGAAAACACAAAAAAAAATAATAAAAAATAAAAAAATAAAAATAGCAAGTGTAACCAGTAATTTAATTTTGGCGAAAAATTCAGCGCTGATTTTTGTGGTTAAGAAAAATAACGATTACAGCACAACAACAACAAAAAACAATAACAGGTGCAACAGCAAGAAGATCTAAACACATACACACACAAATAAATGAACATACAAAAATACAAAAAAATAAATATTTGAGTAAAAGTGAAATTATTTTATTGCACGACCTCCGAAAAGCCAACAATGCCAACAGCAACGAAAATAACACAAAAAAAAGACATGAACTTTGTGTAGGAGCAGCAACAAATATCTACAACAACAACAATGTCGGTGGCGGTGTTGATGGTGTCAGCCGTGGACTTTGGCTGCTGCTGGTGTTTTTGGCATGACAGCAACAATAACCAAGCGAGGGATGTTATCTGCCGCCGACAAGGTCACCTGGCGATGATTTAAATAAATTAAGCGAATTTATGTTGCAGGTAAGAGCGAATGTAGTAGGTGGAAAAGGAAAAGTGGGAAAGCGCACCAGAAAATGTAATAGAAAGATAAGGTGCAGGGAAAAAATAAATAAAAGAATATGTATGTATGTGTGTGAATACCAAGTTAGCTAGTATCGAACATTAGATAACTAATTGTTTAAATAAATACATCCCTGCAAAAATTGTTGGACTACTTGGTACATTTGTGCCACATTCAACTAGCTACGAACTTGCCACATGCAGCCAATCATTGGGCCAGTTCATATATATGTATGTATGTAGATTCGTGTTTGAAGATCGATTTTAACGATCGTAACCGCTGCACGATGTTTATTAACAGTGTTGCCAAGAAGCATTAATCTAAATATTAAAAAAAAAAAAAAAGAAATTGGTCTTTAGAGCTCAAGAATGAAGTAGGTATGAAAATAAAAACGACCAAAAAAACCAAAAGTAAAATTTAATCGGATGAGCCAGCCGATAAACAAGCTCTACTAATTAGCACAAAGAATTGCTTGAAGAGATGTGGTGGTCTCCGAAATGGATCTATAACTTCTACCAAAAAATATTAATTTTTCACATCAATTTTTCCTTAAAAAAAAAAATAATAAAATTGGTCTTGAGAGCTCAAGAATGAAGTAGTTATGGAAATATTTTACATTTTTAACTCCTTGGAGTAGTTTAAAAAGTAACTTGCCGTAGCTAGTTTAAAAAGTAACCTCCTGTAGGTGGTTTGCAAAGTAGCTACGGCAAGTTAGTTTTTAAACTAGTTTGATGCGATCGAGCGATGGACCATGTGGTCCTGTGCTAGGACATTGCAATGTTAATTGGACCAATATTTTTATATGGAATGTGGCAGGTTTTGGGCTAGTTGATTGCCACAAGCGGCTGGTTTGTACATGCATGTATGGGCTAGTTCCGTTTTCTGCAGGGATAGTGCTCCTAAAATTTTAGACTTAAACGTCCGTCACCGTCCCAACCGCTCTGCTTACTTGCAGACTTCAATTACATGCCAAAGTGCATCGACGCTGTCTGCAAAACACCTCACCAATGTGCATACATACATACGTACCTATGCATATGGATATTTTTTGTTTTTTGTGGCCTTTGGGAATGCCAATTGCAAGGGTTAAATTACTGCAACTACCAAAATTGGTGGCTCTTCATCAAAGTCGAGTTTCAGTTGCTGGTGCAAAGCAATAAAAAAAAGAAGAGATATCAAATTTTACAGTTATTTGTTTGTCTCACGTGCAAAGAAAATTGCTTGCGGATGCGGCCGTGGGGCATAATTGTTGCAATAAAGTAGATAACTGTGGGTGAATTCTGCCTTTTTATGTTGGAGGAAATGTATTTGTATGTACATATGTAACAGATTTTGAAAATGACAAACAAATCCATCAGCAATCAGTCGCTGTGAAATTAATATTAAGAAAGAGCGTATATGGATAAGAGGCTGCAGTCTGAAAAACCTCACACTAGATGTCACATTTCCCGCGAGATGGGACCCGCGAAGTGTGACATCTAGTGTGAAGTTTCACTGACTGCACCCAAAGAGCGTATATGGATAAAAGGCTGACTGCACCCGCTCTTTAATATTAATTCAATGGAACCAATTTTGGTGAATTTCCCAAAATCCCATCTCAAAGCTTGCCTACAGGTCTACAGTGCGCACGACGATCCCTTGAATTTCATTCATGAATGTAACCGAAGTCAGTCGTGCTGCAGGTTTATTTACCACTTGAATGATGGTGAATTTACGGTGCTGAATTTGGGCTTTCGATTAACCATTTGTCACGCAAGCAAATATCATCACACAGCGAGTGAGAGGTTCCCGTTTACCCTTCATATCCCACCCGACCGACGCGAGGGGCGCATGACGCACGGATATGTTTTTTTTTTTTTTTTGCCGGGTCGTACAGGAAGGGTGTTAGGGGGTGCAGGCGTGTTAGGTGTCGAGATCTAAAACTTTTCAGCTACAGAACAAAATTCATCAGCTGATTGTACATATATCATTTATTAAGTGAGGTTAGAACTATTTTTTTATAATAAAAAGCGTGTCTGAAGGGTCAAACGTGCTGGAGTGATTACTAAATTCATGGCATAAGCCAGAGAAAGGCTGATCCGAACCTAAAGGCTTTCGACATACATACATAAATCCATTGCACTGGAGCCCTTTCTTTTTAAAAATTATTATTTTTATTCGTTATTTTTCTGAAACTGTGCTGAGATGTGCCACAAAAACTAGATTTTTATGTCTTTCATGAATAAAAAACTCTTTACCATTTAATTTCTCCCATTCATGAAACGCAACAAGTTTTTGGTTTGGTCGAAGACAGTTGCGTTCTTCTTAAGTCTGCTTAGGATGATAACCTTATGCAAATGTTTTTAAATTATTTATTATATAGTTAGAATGGTGGATCGGCGAATGGAAGTGGCCTCATCCAATTCATTTACAACGCATTCACAGTTGTTGTTGTTGGCTGCTTACCATTTCATGAGCATTTTGTTACACCAACAGCTTCCGTATTGTTGTTGTTGCTAATGTCAAAAATTTTTTATAATTCCTTTCACAAACCAAATGGATATAATAATGATGCGCTTTAATTGCCCACTTATGCGCCTACATTGCAACGAAACGGCAACGGCAGCCAGAGCGACAGTAGCAACAACAATTACAACGGCAAACAACTATGTTGACTTAATAGAACAGGTGAGCAATTTCGTACGAATTCCTCAAGACCATTGCTTCATCGCCTGTCTTCTGGCGATTGCCGCATACACATCAACGCCACCACTATGAGCTCACTTGGCCACTCCATTCACAGTTTGGTGAGCTGCACGTGTACGCTGAGTTGTCTACTGCTCCTTTTAACATTTTGCGCAAAAAATGCGATATTCAAAGCACAGCGCGTTCACAAATGACAACAACAACAAGTAAATTATATTAGAAGCTTTGGTAGACATAAAAGTTGATGTTTTAGCAACTATTTATGTATGTATAATTAAGAATCGCCAGCATTGAAACGGATGCTCCTTCACTACGTACTATATGGGCATTTCCCAGGAAAAGTCAACCAAGCACGAAAATTTAAAGTTGCTTTAATTGTACAGTTCTGTTATGCTGTTATGAAAGGAGCTTAGTATTTAATCTATCTTGTAAAAGAGCAAATATTACTATATTTCTTGATTTTTAATGAAAAAAATAGAAATTCTCATGTCCACTTTTCAAAGCCAAGTATTTCCCTATTTTTTCGTTTTTTTCTTTAAGCTCTCACTAACCTCAGAAAAGAGATTTTGTTGTCAATTTTTAATTTTTCGCAGCTTTTATCTATGCTCTATTGAGTTCTATATTACAAAATAGCCTGTATTTGTAATTACGCGGAAATTTCTGAAATTTTAAATCCCTTCCTGAGGTGTAACGTCCGCAGCGCAAAAATCTGTTTTTTTTTAATTACAGAAAAACCGATAGCATTTATATTAAATGTTATATATACCTAAACAGCGATTTGCTCTGTGATTAGATAACAATAAAAAGATTTCGCGAAAATACGCTTTTTTGACCTAAAAATATTTTGTGAAAATTGTAACGTCCGCAACGGTGTGTTATAAGAAAAAGGAAGTTTTGCCTTATGGCTAATTTAACTATGGTTATGTCAAACGAAAAGTTTGGGATATAGTGATAACCAAAAATGTTGATCTTAATAACGCACATGACTTCTTTATTTGCGCAAAATACAGTATAAATATATAAAATATAGATAATTTGATACTCGGTTGTATACTTTTATGCAGAGCTCTGTAAATAGGAAAACTATGGGCGTAGCCACGCTCATTTTAAAAAATGTTGTCCACCATTAGATTAACCTTATAAATCTTATTCTTAATGCAAAATTTCATCCCTGTATGACTGTTAATTACAGAGAAATCAAGTTACGAATTTCTGAAGAGCGCTTTTTAAATATCTCTTTGAAAAGTAGGGGTGGTTGTAAACCGATTTCGATTAGTTTTTGCACATGTATTACCAGAAATGGTGTAAAGCTAAGATCACACGATTTGTACATTTGGCTAAAAATTTGCCAAATTCATAGGCAAACCGTGTGAACGGTAAATTTCATTTGACACAAATCACAAAAGCCAAATATTTAGCCTCTTGTGGCAAATCAAAAACAGCCCTTGTAGCCAAATCGTGTGAACACAAATGTGATACAGAAGGTAAATAAAAATGATGAAAATGGACAAATTTTGATTTGCCACTTGAATACAAATGATTGTGGCAAATATGTAAATCTTTTTTGACAACTATAAAATAAATTATGTTTAAAATAAAAAATATATAGAAATACAAGTTTTAAATTGGCCTCTTATAAGCTTTGGCCGTAAGGGGAAAGAAGAAGTCCGGAAGAAACATTATACGGCGCACTGGCTTCTCTTTATAAAATGGAATACACAGATACCCTGCCATTTGAGATGCATAATTTTTTTATTTCAGTAATTTGAATTCCAATTTCGAAAAAAATTAATTTTTGAAATAAATATTATTTTCATTTAGTTTGAAGTTTAATGTCAATCAAATTGTTTTTAATGGAGTACTTAGCTCTGTTCGTGGCCGCTGTAGTGCAGTGGATAGAGTGCTCGCCTGCTATACCAGAGGTCTCGGGTTCAAACCCCAGTCCGAACAAACACCAAAAAATTTTTTTCTAATTAATTAAAACTCAATTGTTGGGGTTTTAGAAACAGCGGTCACCTCTCGGCAGTGAGCGGCATACCCTCCGAGTGTATTTCTGCCATGAAAAAGCTTCTCAAAAAAATGCATTCGCCGTTCGGAACCGGCATAAAACTGTAGGTCCACCCAATTAGTGGGACAAACAAAAGGAGCACACCTCGAATTGGGAGAGAAGCCCTGCCATAAAACTCGTCAGAGTTATATTAGCGCCATTGTATTATTATATTATTATTTAGCTCTGTTCAATAACAAAAAATTGTTACGAATTTTTCGTAAAAAATGACAGCTCTCCATATGAAAATGACAGTTTTTATGAAAAATAAGTTAAAAATTTTTAGTAATTGAACACAGTTTTTCTCTTTTCAAGAATTGTTTTTGTATTTTGACTTTCGGCGGGTTTTTCAAATCAAATATACCAGAGAAAAAACGTAGTGTCATATAGGCCGAAGAAGCATTTTTTAACGTTTAGCTAGAAAAAATTAGGAATAATTTTTTATTCCTTATTGAGATAATTTTGTATAATGAATACATTTTTGACGTTATTCAATTATTCTTGCTAGTCACACAAGTATACTTTTTCATAAAGTGATTTTTCGAATACTTTCCCAAATTAGGAAAGAATATTTGCCCGAATCTGAACCGAATGTTTTCCCAAATGCTTTCCCGAATCTGAACCGAATATTTTTCCAAATACCGGATCCGAAACCGAACCCGAATACTTAACCTATAATTTTTCTAATAATTTCCCGAATCCGAACCGAATATAAATAATAGTGTCCGACCGAAGCTGGAATTTTAGGCCGAAGCCGAAGCCGTAGCCGAATATTCGGCATAATCCTTTATTCGGCCGAAAACCGAAGCCGAAGCCGAATACCAAAATAAGAAAAATATATACTTAAGTTTGAGATGTTTTTATTTCATAACAATTAATTTTTTTTTTGTTTTTTGAATAAGCAAAACACCTTACAAAAATACATACATAGTTGTAAACAAAAATAAAAAAAAATTCAGCCTTTTTGTAGGTAAATAAAATTCAATACTTAAAGTTCAACAGCTTTATGTTGTACGCCAAAAAAGAGTTTATCTGCATCGGTGTATAGTTGATCAGCAACTAAGATTAAGTTAGTCGAACACCTGATTGGAGTTGTATATGTATACTCAAATTGTATTCCGCCAAACACGGTCTGCGACTTCCGCGAAAATAATTTTTGAATGAAGTGATAACCAAGAAAACACAAAATTACCATTATCTCAAAAACCTAACCATAAAACAATAACAATACCTGAATTTGTTGGTATTTTTTGGCTGTAACATAGTATTATACATACATTAAAATATTTTTTTAAACGGTATTGAATTTTTACTTACGATCTCTTTGTTTTTATGGCCAATAAGTGAATAAACCACTTTTTCGTGTAATAAACTATGTTTAATCTAATGACACTTTAAAAGAATTGATGGACACACTACGGTGACGATATTTAATAATTAGCGTAAGTTATCGTTCGAAATCTTAGGCCTGTTCAATAACAAAAAAATATTACTGGAAGTTACGATATTCTGTCGCTTATAAAAAATCAAAAAATCGTAAAATCCAGTCAATTTTTTTTTGTTATTAAACAGATCTATTATTCGGCCTCGACTATTCGGCCTTTTCAGCCGAAGGCCGAAGCCGAAGCCGAATAAAAAATACCAGCCGAATAGGCCGAATACCGAAGCTTGGCCGAATATTCGGTCGGACACTAATAAATAAACATGAACCCCTAGTAATAACTCAGTCAGTTTCCGAGCGAATTTAACAAAACTTTGCACGTGACTATATCCTACTATTACCCTAACCATTTCTAAAAATAATCGAAATTGATACATATATGATTTTGATCCTTCATTTGTTTCTAACTCCGAAAATAGTCATTCCGAGCAAAAAAGTAACATAATCACTTTCATTCAAAATGAGTACATAAACAATTTCTTCATATACGATTTCGACGTATCTGCAACATTTCATTCACTTTTGTGCAACCAAAGTCAACATTTCACAATGACCATTTTTTTGGAGCTCGTTAGCACACGTATTCTATTGAATGAATTAAATTAACTTTATATCATCTTACAGAGAATTAAAATAAGTATTATCCAGTTTTGAAATCGTGAAAATACATGTACTTATAATGATTTAATACCTATTTGATTAATTTTTGTTTGTTAATTTTTCATAAAATTTTCTTCCAAATAATGCCCAAAAGTATGCTTCTATATTTTTCATACGACTGTTTTATCATGATTGGTTAAATCGTGTGAACGAATGTGAACAAATTTGCCACTTTACTTCTATGTACAAATGTGTGGCAAATCAAAAGCTAATAAATCGGGCAAATCGTGTGAACGCAAAGCAAATCATTTGCACATCGATATCAAAATGGGCAAATGTGGACAAATTTAAATTTGTCATTTTCTGTACAAATGCGTAAATCGTGTGATCTCGGCTTAAGAGTGTGCACCAAGTTTCGTCATAATATCTGAATTATTTGTCTAGTCTAGGTATGGGCCCCGAAGTATAATAGATTCCTTTCTCTAAAAAGAGGCGGTGCCACGCCCATTTTCAAAACTTTTAGTGTTTTTTGTTTTATGTCTATAGTGGGACTCATACCAAAATTTTTCTATGACTTACCTTAATATTTGACAAAGATATAGCTTAAAATGTTTTTATTAGGCCCCTTTATAATACCCATACATAAAAGTGGGCGTGTTGGTAAACCGATTTGGACAGATTTTAGTGCAAACATTTGTCTTAGCAAGCACATTGCGCGTAGCAAATTTCGTCGATATATCTCCTACGGTATCTGAGTTATGACTAAAAAAACTTTCAAAATTTGTCACTTAATTAGAGCCACCACTTTCGAAACTTTCGCATAATTCTTTATAACGAGGTCAGTACACGGATGAAATTTCATCACTCTGGCGATATTAATTACTGATTATCATGGATATGAAGGTGCTTATATGTACTATATATATCATAGACAAAAAATGTAACGTCCGCAACGTAACGTCCGCAACGCAATATATGTAACGTTTTCTAATCAGATGTTGCTCTTGGCTTATTTCTGTGGTGGCTTTTAACAACCCTTGACATTTCTGTTCAATTTCTCTCTAATGAATTTTATCATTTGTACTTCGAAATTCGCAGAAAATCGCTGATTTAGTTAAGAACCTAAAAACCACTTCCATTTTATGTAACGTCCGCAACGCAGTTTAAGTGGCTAAAACAAAGGTATTAAACTAAATTTGTGTCGCCAACATATTTTTATCAGTAGATGTGGCCTAAATCTTTCCCTATATAATAACACGATACAATATTTCGCGATATTTCTGCCTCAAAAATTTAAAAAATCGTGCGAACGTAACGTCCGCAACGCCCAGGATTTGCCCATATCTCCCTGTATGACAGTGCTGGCAGAAAGAATAGAGTTAGGTTAGGTTATGTTAGGTTAGGTTACGTTAGACTGACGGATTATTAAAGGCCTCACATATACTGAATGACTCCGTAGTGTCACCAGAAAATTTATTGAACAAGAACACCTCTACATTAAAAGTCTGGACTCAAACTGAAGAACAACTTCGTCCCTTTGGCAAATACTAAGAGCCCTATTTTGGCCACTGATTCGAGATCGCTGAATACAACTTTCCCTAGTAGCCGAAGCCTTAGTCTGCATAACGCAGGCAATCCGCATCTCCTACATTCACTTTCATTAACTAGTCGCATTTTGAACGCATTTGATTCTAAAATACAGTATCCCGATTATAAATCTGCATTCTTTCCTTTTCAGATATAACAAGTATTTTGTTCACACCATAAGTATAGCTTCACACCATAAGTATAGCTTTGTGCTTGCTTCCACGCCTCAGCTTGGTCCATCATATATGTATGTAGAGTACCTACATATGCTTAATTTCACTGAGTGGTATCGCAACGTCCATGTAGTGTTCTGCTCCGAGGCCTGCACCCGTGTTTGCCAGCTCATCAGCTTTCCCATTACTGTCTATGTCCTTGTGGCCTGGGATATAGTATAAATGGTCTATTTGAAATATTTTCTCCTTGGCATGACTCTATTTCCTTGTCCATCACTGCAGTTAATTGCCTTTACTGCTCTGACTGTGTGTGTGTATGTGTATGACTTGCTGCGCTCCTCGACTTTAAGTGTTGCAATCCGCAAATTGATTGTTGTTACAACACTTCTCTTTAAAAAAATCGACTTAAGTGGTAAAATATTTGTGGCATCCAATCTGCGAATTTAGTAAAAACAAGTAAGGAAGCCTAAGTTCGAGTGGAATCGAACATTAGATACTCAGCTGTATGCTTTCATTGTTTGTTTGCGTTTGATGAAAACACGGTGTATTTTATATAAAGCGAGTGCTGCATAAAGTAGGCGTAGCCACGCCCATTTTCAACATTTTTATCAGTCATCCAACTAAGCATATGAATATTATTCTTTGTGCAAAATTTCATTCCTTTATGACTTCTAGTTACAAAGATGTCACGTTACAAATTCCCAAAGGGTGTTCCAGAAATATCTTTGTTAAAAAGTAGACGTGGTCATAAACCGATTTGAATAAATTTTTGCGTGTCTATTAGCACAAGTTATAAAAGTGTATAAACCAAGTTTCGTCTTAATGTCTCAATTATTTGTCGAGTTATGGGCTCCGAAATTTCGTATATTCCTTTGTCTCAAAAGAGGCGGTGCCACGCCCATTTTCCAAAATTGTTATGCTTTTCGTTTTATATCCGCAGTTGGACTCCTGCCATAAAATTTCAATTATATACCTTTATATTTGACAGAGATATCGCTTAAAATGTTTTTATTAGGCCCCTTTATAGTTCCCATATATAAAAGTGGGCGTGGTCGCCAACCGATTTCGCTAAAATTTTGAACATGTATTACCACAACTAATAAAAGTGTACACACCAAGTTTCGTCATTAAATTATTTGTCGAGTTATGGGCTCAGAAATCTCGAATATTCCTGCTTCTAAAAAGAGGCGGTGCCACGCCCATTTTCCAAAATTTTTATGCTTTTCGTTTTATATCCGCAGTTGGACTCCTGCCATAAAATTTCAATGACATACCTTTATATTTGACAGAGATATCGCTTAAAATGTTTTTATTAGGCCACTTTATAATACCCATATATAAAAGTGGGCGTGGTCGTTAACCGATTTTGGCAATTTTTCGTCCAAACATTTGCCTAAGTAAGTATATCACGCCTACCAAATTTCATCGATATATCTTCAACGGTTTCTGAGTTATGACATATAAAACTTTCAATGTTTGGCCCTTAATAAGTGGGCGTGGCACCGCCCATTTTTCAAAATCTCACCAAATTTCTTCATAAGGGCCTGAGCTCCACACGTGGGTGAAATTTTATCACTCTAGCTCTATTAGTGACTGAGATACAAAATTTCCGATTTTTACTATATAGGGGAAGTGGGCGTGGTCATGGTCCGATTTCGCCCATTTTCAATACCATCCGTTCCAGTCTTGATACCAACTTGCATTCCAAATTTCATCAAAATATTTCAATTTTTGCGCGAGTTATCGTGCGTACAGACAGACAGACGGACAGACGGACGGACGGACGGACGGACAGACGGACGGACGGACGGACATGGCTCAATCGATTTCTTTTTTCACCCTGATCAATTTGATATATATAAGTCAATATCTATCTCGATTATTTTATGGTGTTACAATCCACCGTTATGTGATTAAAACTATAATACTCTGTGTACTAGTACAGCTGAGTATAAAAAAAGAAAAAAAAAAAACATTTAAATGGTATGCCTATGAAAGTTCGCTTTTTAATCACTTTATATACAAGTGAAACTCATTAAGTCATCTATTTATGTTTTTGAGAAAGAAAACCGAAAGTCACCCACGGGCATGTCTGTAACAGCATTGATGGGTTTGACGTTGATATTCCAAAGCAAATGCGATGCAATAAGGCGAAGTCCAATTCATGTGGATAGTTATGTATATGGATGAAAGAATGTCTTAGAAATAATGCAGACGAAAATTCAATGAGTTACATATATGTACATATTTAGTGCTATGGATACTGCTATGATCATAAGACGTGACTGTGGACGCTAATCGTAGTTCAACCGGACCTTTGTGATGAAAGATAGACTGATTACTAATTACACTGCTCTACAGCCAAAAAATACTCTGAACGCAACCATCCTTTCTATATGTAAAATCGGTCGCTGATTCCGAAAATCGGGTTCATTTTTAATTCTATGGGAAGGTTTTTGAGATATCGGCAATTTACCGTTATTTGGCCAATGTGTCCACTTAATCCTGTATATCTCTTTAACACAGGGAGTTATATTCCTTAGGGTGACACCAAACGAAATAAAATTAAATTTCCTTTTCACGGCTCCTATAACATTTTTCTCTAACTCTTATAGTTTCTGAAATATTGACGATTAAATTTTAATTTTTTCGATTTTTTACGATTTTTTGAAGAAAAAATTGACTTTGTCAGGCAATATCTTTAAAACCAATATTTTTACCTTCGGTTTTACTCCTTTTCATGAAGCTCCATTCTATTACCAAAAAAATAAGCTATCAACGATGAAAATCCATTGTAAAATGGAAAAGTTATAGGCGATCAAGTAAATACAGCCAGGTCGCGCAGTGCCTCTGCACGCGTACATTCTATGCATATTGTACCAATACCTACACATCTGCAGTAGCAGCACATTGGCAGCGCGGTAGATACAAGCCCATTTACGGGTATAACATGCATAAAATATACCCGTGTAGAGGCATTGTGCGACTTGGCTGTATTTACTTGATCGCCTATAACTTTTCCATTTTACCATGGATTTTCTTCGTTGATAGCTTATTTTTTTGCTAATGGAATGGAGCTTCACGTAAAAGATTAAAACCGAAGGTGAAGACATTGGTTTTAAAGATATTGTCTGACAAAGTCAATTTTTTCTTCAAAAAATTTAATCGTCAATATTTCAGAAACTATAAGAGTTAGAGAAAAATGTTATAGGAGCCGTGAAAAGGAAATTTAATTTTCTTTCGTATGGTGTCACCCCAAAGAAGATAACTCACTGTGTTAAAGAGCTATACTGGATTAAGCGTACCCATTGGCCAAATAACGGTAAATTGCCGATATCTCAAAAACCTTCCCATAGAATTAAAAATGAACCCGATTTTCGGAATCAGCGACCGATTTTACATATAGATAGGATAGTCACGTCCAAAGTACAGACAAAAAATTTCATTTTGTGATCCAGTGTTATTGAAGCTTCATGCTGTCAAGTATTGCTTACATGTACGTATGTATGTATGTATATATGCCTCTAAGCCTTAGAGTCTAAGGTATCAATTAAAATTAATTGAATTTTATTCGATTCATCTACAAAATCTTCAGATTTTATGCCCATTTTCATGATTATATAAACTCATCATCAAATGCTTGTAATTAATAATAACATACATAAGTATGTATATATATATGTATAAAGTTTCAAAAGTTTATTCAAATTTCCTATAATAATAATTTAGTTTATCATCACTTAATTAAAATCAACCATCTCTCTGAACGGATTTACTTACAGTACATAAATTTCGTATTGGATTTTTATCTCATTTTTTTTTGGGGCTGCCTTCAATTTGTTTTGGATTTGTTTTTGCATGTATGTTATGGATTTTGTTGCCTTTTGCAATTTCGTTACTTTTTCCAATTTCATTAACGTTTTTCATTAGCGTTGTAATGCTTATTAAAGTATTTCCTTGGCATTTCACAGTTAGGTTATTGTGTTAATTGTTAAGTGGAAAAGTTTAATTTATACGTTTTATTGCATAATGATAAAATCAAATTGCTAAGGTTGTGAGCTTTTGTTAAACTTTCATTAATCATTTTTTCATACATACGTATGCCGGTATCTTCTTTATAACTATTAATTAAAATTATGATTGCAATTAAAAAGCAGTGATTTTAATTTATAATAATATATATAATACAATGGCGCTATTATAACTCTGACGAGTTTTATGGCCGAGCTTCTCTCCCAATTCGAGGTGTGCTCCTTTTTGTTTTTTCCTACTAATTGGGCGGACCCATAGTTTTATGCCGGCTCCGAACGGCGAATGCATTTTTTGTGAGAAGCTTTTTCATGGCAGATATACACTCGGAGGGTATGCCGTCCACTGCCGAGAGGTGACCGCTGGTCTTAAAAAACCCAATAATTGGATTTTTACTAATTAGAAAAATTGTTTTGGTGTTTTGCTCGGACCGTGGTTTGAACCCGAGACCTCTGGCACAGCAGGCGAGCACTCTACCCACTGCACCACAGCAGTGTTAAAAAAAAAAACAAAAAAAAAAATTTAAACTAATTTTTAATTAATAGCACACCATTTTATTTTTTTCGCCTTTTTTATTCGTTATAATTAATTGTCAGCGAATTCGCTTAAACACAAAAAAAAATAACACACACAAAGCATTAATCAACACATCTAACGGCAATAGACATATACATACATACATATTTGAAAATATTTGACGGTTGGGGCCATTTGGTGGTTGATAAACTCCATAATTATTGGCTGTTCGCATAATACAAATTGAAAGGAGTCGAACAAAGATGGCCAATTAGTTAGCGCAATTATTTCATGGTTTACGCAATTTTTCTTCTTATTTTGTTTTTTGTTATCATCAATTTCATTTTCAAGCGGCGCTAATATTTGCTAATGATTTACGATCAATACAAACTTCGCTGAAGCAACTATGTGGACTACAATGGCCACTAGGAGACGATCTTGTGAATAATTGTGTCGTCAAAATAATAGCATTGGGAATCGAGGTCTTGAAATGAAAAACGGTAATCGGTGTCTATTGTTTGTAAATTTTGTTGTATGTATGTATGTATAAAAAGTGGTCAAAAAGTCATTCTGCTGTTTTTTTCAGAACAAATGGATCGACATTTAAAAAATGCGTCGAATTTTTATGAGATTACAAATTAGGACGTACCTACGCAGGAATTGTTGGGCTCTGCAAAATAAAGATTGAATACATTTTAACATATTAAAACAAGCGCTGCTTTGTTGCGAGAAAAACCAACACATAGAACTCCACTTGAGTTGCACAGCAGTGCTGGGAATGGCATGAATAAATAAATGCAGGTGTTGTACGGTTAATCAGAGGTGCAAATGTAATGTTTTCTCTTGCTGCATACCCAACGCCTGCTTTGTGATAAGTTTGTAATGCGTTGCAAGTGGTGGTATGATAAATGTCACATCATTTGTCTGTAACGGTAAGACAACAAAAACAATGATTATTGCAACACTTACCTACTAAGCTTAAGCCGATTTAAGAGGCACATTGTAGGTATTTGCCCAACAACAAAAGCAAAAACAAGCAACTTATTTAGGCCTAAATACACATATACATGCATAGGTAAGTACAAACATAGCTCTATAGAGTGTAACAAAGCAGAAGAATACAACAATTTTTTTTGTGTGGGAAGTTGGCTGCAGTTTCACATAATAAATCGTTATCCAAGCATCTATATGCATAGTATGTACATATTTACGCTCACCAGCCATCCTCTACCCAAAATAAATGTGTTAATGTGATAATGGCAACATTGTTAATAGTGTCTTTTTTTATTACTTTTTTATTATTTATGTATGCAAGTAATCCTCACCAGCATTATTGGAGTTGTAAGTAATGCACAGTGTGTTCGTTTCCACTTTTGTTTTACAAATACAAAGATGGCGGCATTGGTATTGCGAATATGAGTGCAGCTTACAGCTTCATAGGCAGCTCTGGCACCTCAGATTGGAAGATACTTTAGTGAACCTGGACGACAGTTGTACATTTCAGTTTCACGAGTAGCTGTCACCACAAGCTCTATAATTCATCTTATATCCAAGCAGATGGCAATTCGAAGAAGCGTGAATTTCAGATCAAAAAAAAAAACCTTCAAAAGAAGTCCTCTTTAAAAAGTTTTGCTCCGACATGATGGTTGATCAACAACGGTCTCTGCTTTTAATCAGAATGCTGGAATACCTAGAGTCCATGTACCTCGCATACACAAATGTTGTGCGTAAATACACTCTGAGCTATTAAACTTATTTTTGCTCATTAGCGCCACACTGTACATTCAAGTTGAAGCTTCTCATTTCCAATGTTGCAAGCTAACAAAGCGAATAGTAGCAGCAGCAGCAATAAGACTGACGTACATATGTTGTGTATATCCACAACAACTATGCTGAAGTAGTATAATATCAATATCTATTGTTGTTTTTGTCGTTATTTTTGGCTTGTTTTCTGTTATTTATACGAGCCAAAAATGCGCTCTCATCGCCAGCGTTAAATCATAATCTGCGCCTTTGGACGGCTCCCGCCATCGCACGGTGTTGCAGTTACTATCTTACTGAATTATTACTTTTTTTTATTGTTATAGTTGTTGTGGTTTGCTGTGCAATCGTGTAAAAATTACGCTGACACGATAATAACAAATTAAGTTTAACAAATGAATTGTTGCTAATTAAAATGTGGCAATATCTAACTCATCTACTCAGCCAGCAGCTCAATCATAATACACACTTCGCCGCGGTTAGCATAATAAAATGGAAAGCGGGTCGACGTGGAGAAGAGGTCGATTCAATTGTTGCATTTTCCAGCATCTATTTAAAGCAATTTCTGCTTAAAAATAAAATATTTTGCTTTCTATTTCTCACACAGTAAAAATTTTAGTTTAATTTTAATACCATTTTGGTATTTATATATAACAATGCCAAAAAGCATTAAATTAAAACCATTCTGGTTTAAAAAAAGAAGAGAATATTGAGAGACAGAAATTACCCTTGGTGTCAAATTAATACTTTCTTAGAATTAAATCAAAACCAAATTTTTATTATTTTTAGAATATTTCTGGTATTAAAAGTAATTGAAATGGTATAAGATCAATACAAAAATTGGAATAAATTCTATACTTTTATGGAATTAAATCAAAACGAAATTTTGATTATTTTTATAATATTTTTGGTAATAAAAATAGCTGAAATGGTATAAGATCTATCCGCAAATTGGAATAAATGTTATACTTTTTTGGATTTATAATAGCTCATATATATTTTAAACACTAAAAATTTTAATAAACACTAGCCATACATGCACTCATACATATATACAAATAAAATGGGAGTAAAGCAGCTTCTTAGTCAACAAATTATTTGGCTTATACAAAAAGCCTTTATCTTAATCTTAAACTCTTTTTATTGTTTATCATCTATTTTTGTCTCTTTGTCGGGACCAGGCATTGTTGGTGTCATCGTCGGTGTCGTCGTCGAAGCATCCGTCTTAGCTGGCGTCTCTGAACTGAATGCAATATCTTTTCGGTCTTATTATTGGCCGCCGTTGTTGCTGCCACCACAGGCTTAACATCCAATTTCAATGGTTGTTCCATATCTATATTTGTTTGAATTTCCACATGTATTTGCTGTTTCTTTTCGACGCTCAGCATCTGTTTGGGCACCACTGGCACTTCAATATCACCCACCATCTTTTTAAACTCAGTCTTTGGCTTTTTAGCTGTCACTGACGCCAAAGCTTTCATAGCACCTTGGTCCTGCTCCTCCGCCTTACACGCCTGCTGCATCAATGGCATATGCGTATGTGCACCCAAACCAATTTTTTGCCTAACTTCCGCCATCGTTGACGCAGTCGTTTCACGCGCCTTCTCTGCGCCCATCTCAAGCAAATAAACTAACTCATTACGTCATTACGTCGCAACAGCTGTTGTTGGATTTTATTGCGTATGGGACGTAAATGTTCGACTATCTCCTCTGCGACAAGCATTTTATATTTGCCAGTATCGATATCTTTGACATCCTCACAAATCTGTTGCACACTTTTGCCCGTGAGTAGCGAATATATTGCTTTTATATTGCTTACACCTTGACGTGTTTCCGGTTGTAATGAACATCAGAGTCTGTTACCGCTTTTTTTACCTTTTCCACTATGGTATCTGCATCATCTGTTAGATAGATTAGTGCTTTGGGATCAGCATCCGATTTCGACATTTTCTTACTTGGATCACGTAGGGAACTTTTAGAAACATTTTGTTTATGTATGTACATACAGTATTTATTTTGACTTTTTTTATGAAAATTTGTTTTAGTATTTTTTTGGTTTTGATTTCAAACCAAAAAAGCTTTGATGGTAATATATATTGAGAAGGAGAAAGTTTTTTATACTTTTCAGGATTTGTTCTTAAACCATAAATAATTAAATTTCTTTAGAGAGAATTTTAATACTTCTCAAGGCTTTATTTTGAAACTATTTTGGAATAAATAAAATTGTAAAACTTCTCATAGTTTAAAAATAAGACTTTTTAGCATTAAAATTCAAATTTAATTGGAAGACTGATTAAATCAAGTACCAAATGATATTAGAATTAAACTATCATTTTTTACTGTGCAGTCAATGCAAAACTGCATATTGAATCAAACCAGTAGACAAGCTATTACGAAATATTTGGCAGGTTAGCACTTATTTTTTGCTATGGATCTGTACTTTTTCTATCCGTTCCACAGCAAAGCTTAACTTATAAAAAAGTTCGTTTCTCTAGTTTTGAACCAAATTCGCCAAGATTTACACTAGAGTATCTTATATCAATAAGCGCGTTGATACATCAAAAATGAAGATACGAGTACACTTTTTCAGTTACATAATTTTCATAATAAACTCCCATCAAAGCAGACAATAACTAACTAAGTAGGTGACTTACATACATAGACAGCGATGCCATAACGGCAAATCACACGCACAGCTTAAGTTAAGCTCATTAGGGCAGTAGGGGGCCAACAAAAGTTCAGCATTAAGTGCATACATACATTGCGTGTTGTTGATCCGAAGCAACAGGTGGTTGTCAAATGTAGCCATGGGTAATGGCGCAATTTTTTTGGCGCTGATACAATAACACCAGCGCCAACCGTGGCGCCGCGCACGGTTCTGGCGCAATAACACCTTTAGCGCAATTGCCATGGAATAATCGATAAATAACACTTGTTCGCTTCTTACTGTCTACTATACCCGTTTTATTTCTTTTGGCGCAATTCTTCTTACATACACGCTGGCAGAATAATTGTGCCACAATTAAATTTAATTTTAAAAATAACACTGGATCACAAAATGAAATTTTTTGTCTGTACTTTGGACGTGACCACCCTGTCTATATGTAAAATCGGTCGCTGATTCCGAAAATCGGGCTCATTTTTAATTCTATGGGAAGGTTTTTGAGATATCGGCAATTTACCGTTATTTGGCCACTGGCTCCACTTAATCCTGTATACCTTTTTAACGCAGTGAGCTATCTTCCTTGGAGTGACACTCAACGAAAGAAAATTAAATTTCCTTTTCATCGCTGCTATAACATTTTTCTGTAACTCTTATAGTTTCTGAAATATTGACGATTCAATTTGAATTTTTTCGATTTTTTACGATTTTTTGAAGAAAAAATTGAATTTGTCAGGCAATATCTTTTAAACCAATGTCTTCACCTTCGGTTTTACTCCTTTACATGAAGCTCCATTCTATTGGGAAAAATATAAGCTATCAACGAAGAAAATCCATGGTAAAATGGAAAAGTTATAGGCGATCAAGTAAATACATCCAACTCGCGCAATGCCTCTGCACGGGTATATTCTATGCATGTTATACCCGTAAATGGGCTTTTATCTACTGCGCTGCCAATGTGCTGCTACTGCAGATATAGGTATTGGTATAACATGCATAGAATATACCCGTGCAGAGGCATTGCGCGACTTGGATGTATTTACTTGATCGCCTATAACTTTTCTATTTTACCATGGATTTTCTTCGTTGATAGCTTATCTTTTTCCCAATAGAATGGAGCTTCACGTAAAGGAGTAAAACCGAAGGTGAAGACATTGGTTTAAAAGATATTGCCTGACAAAGTCAATTTTTTCTTCAAAAAATCGTAAAAAATCGAAAAAATTCAAATTGAATCGTCAATATTTCAGAAACTATAAGAGTTACAGAAAAATGTTGTAGCAGGGATGAAAAGGAAATTTAATTTTCTTTCGTTGAGTGTCACTCCAAGGAAGATAGCTCACTGCGTTAAAGAGGTATACAGGATTAAGTGGAGCCATTGGCCAAATAACGGTAAATTGCCGATATCTCAAAAACCTTCCCATAGAATTAAAAATGAGCCCGATTTTCGGAATCAGCGACCGATTTTACATATAAATAGGATGGTCGCGTTCAGAGTATTTTTTGGCTGTAGAGCAGTGTAATTTGCGTATATTTGTGAAAATATGCTGGCATCTCGTTTTTCGGCATCTTCATTATGAAATACGAGGGTCGGCTCCACCCTATTAAAAAGAAAGATTCCGGGTCCGGGCGCATTATATTGAAATTTCCCCTTACCATTTACCATGCGTAACAAAAATATACTCTATGCTAATAAATATTTTATTTAATTTATTTTGTACTATATTTTTCTCTCCTATTCACAGAAAATGTCAATTTTGTCTTCTTTATTTGTGAAAGTAAAATATCAATACCCTTTCGTATTAGCGATGGTTCGGTATTGGCGTTAGCATACATAATTGTGACGGTGTCATATACGCTGTGCTGTTATTGGCTTTGTGGTGGTGCCATTTTACACTAGCGCTATATTGGTGCTGGTGTTAGCGCACGAAATTGAGTCAGTGTTATATTGCAATAGCGCATCATTGAGTTGGCGCTACATTGAGTTGGCGCATTTTCCAAATCGGAGTTAGCGCAATAACACCAGGATTGGCGCCAGCGCAATTGCGCGGCGCAGCGCAGTGTTACCCATGCCTAGTCAAATGTAAATAATGCGCTCATTTTCATTTATTTAATTTCATTGTTTACATTTTCTTTGGCGTTTTAATTTTGCACCGCAGGAACAATTAAAGTTAACATATAAATACGCATTAAGGTGATTTACGCTGTTCAGGTCAGTTATATCGGCATTGAAGAAGATTTTGCAACACAAAAACACAGCGCATCAAGGCAACGAACTACAACCTCTGAATGTTTTAAATACCTTCAGTTTGCATTAAGTGTCCCTGGGGTAAATTTTTTTTCTTTTGTGCTAATTGTAATTATGGCACTAAGATTCAAAGCTTAACTGACCCCCAGAGTGTTAATTGTGTAAAACTGAAAATTTTTTTGCCAGTGTAAAAAATAGTTTCTCAGAATTCTAATAAATCTAAGCCACTTTATTTTATACCTTTTTTTAATTTTTATTGCATAAAAAATCTCTCTGCGATGATTGTCACACTTTTAGACAAAAGTCTCATTCTTTACATCATGATATACTCATTGAACTTTAGCCTGTTTCAAGCAGGGCTGCACATTAACGTTATTTTTTATCAATAACCGAAAAAATATTTTGTTTTCAATTCAACTTTGAAAAATTTTAACGTTAAGTGCTGAACAAAAAAATACTGTTTTGATAATTATCAAAAAAAATTATGAAAAAAAATTTCGTTTTGTTGATTATCAAAAAACAAATATTGAAAAAATTTTGTTTCGGTAGCCAACAAAAAAAATTATCAAAAAAAATAACGTTAATAAAAATTCAAAGTAAAATGAAGCCGTAAGCCCGAAACAAATTTTTATTATTATTTTATTTTTGATAATCAACGAAACAAAATAATTTTGATAATTTTTTTTGATAATCAACGAAACGAAATAATTTCAATAATTTTTATTTGATATTCAACAAAACAAAATTTTTTTGTTAATTTTTATTTGATATTCAACAAAACAAAATATTTTTGTTGATATCGTTGTGCAGCCTTGGTTTCAAGGTCTATTCAAGAAGAACAAGAACAAAACAATATTTAACCAAGAATGATACCATTGCGTTAATTATAAAAAAATTTCCTCTTTCTCAATTCTCACTCTATCTACCTTTGCGCATTCAATTAATAACAAGTTCGCACTTGAGTTAACCAACCACCTACTATTAGCTGACATTGCCAATAATTAAAGTTAATACAATTTTTCATTAACAAATTTGACCTTAAGCAAAAATCCAAGTGAAGCTAATACTTACGAATTAGTAAAATAAATTATGAACATTTTCAACAATTTCGACATAAAGCGCAAACAAAGCCAAATTGCCAAATGTTACGAGTACAAATTGCCTGCGGTGTGTTTTAGCAACAAAGAGCATCTTTGAAAACGAAGTCTGAAAAAACCATGATAAAAGTACATAAATGAGAGAAAGGAATATCAGTGTCCAGTTATCGAAGTTAATATTTAAATTGTATGGCTAACAGATTTTTTAAACTGAACTTGCTGCTCAACAAGCACTGAGCAGCCAGTTAAAAAAAAGAGGCAAAAGGATTGCTCTTCTCAACCTCTAAATTTCTAACTGAAGCATGCACTTTCTTTGAAAATTTTAAAACTAAAATAGGTTACCCAAATCGCCAAGTGCAATGCTTTTCATTTTCATAACCCACTGACATGCTTTTTACAGCTTATTTTATATGTTTCTTCTTTTTTTAATATTTTTCTTTTATAATCCTATTACGGCATAATCGCGGCAATTATTCGAAACTTATGAGCAAAACTTATGAGCAAAACGTGATCAGCGTTTTATGCTGACCATGAGATTAAGATCGTTTAGGCAGATAAAGCTTGCTTAATATCGTTTTGTATATCGTTTTTTATTTTTAATATGCCAAAAAGAAGAAGAGCATGAAGAAATACAAATACATATGTAATCTAGTTGCAACACGTTTATTATAATGAGCAAATCAATGTTCAGAGCATGTCGCAAATGATTGTAATAAAAATGGTTAATAAAACTGTATTTTTGTTTGCTTTTTGATCAAGTACGAAGTACAGGAAAGGAAATGCAGGCAGAAGTGACGACAAAGAACAGATTCACATACATAAATGTTGCAAAGCAGGGACATTATAGCCCAGGTGTATTTATTTAGTTAAAGCATAAAATCTCATATTGCTTAATTGAAAAAAGAATAGCAAAAAACAAAAAAAAAACAAAAATTTTTATTGCTGTCACACAAAACGCGATTTCTGCTCAAACTGTTATCATTATTATTACTCGTATTGTAACAAAATCTCAAGCCGTGCTTCCTAATTGCAAAACGTGCGTAAAATGTTGGCCAACAAGTTATGTGATATGGCGTGATATGCGTGGATATTACTTTATTGTTTGTTTTTGTTGTTACGCTTTGTAAATTGATTATAATGCAATTAAATTGCTTATTTGAAAATATCACTGCAGTGGCATCGAGCTGCTTGGCTGCTGACTAGTACCAGCAGACACACACGAAGTCACCTAACAACTACAGAGTTCCTTTCGCTGGTCGCCAAACCCGGCCAAAACAATCACTGGATGTCATCATAGCAATTAAGGCGTCAGTGCTTTAAGTGTCTTCGTTAACATCGTTTATTTTTTTGGTTAAAGTGAGCAATTTTTTACTTTTTCTTTCATTTTTTTGCTATTTTCAAACAAAAAAAACTACAGAAAAGCAATTTTCCACACTTTATTGCTTTCATGCATTCCCCGCGTTGCATGGTCGTCCTTTTGGCATCATCAGTTATCAGTGTCGTCATCGCTGACTAGTCTCGGCGTCATCATTCATTGTATCGTCACTTACTCAATCATCATTCATCAGTAAGTGGAATCTCGTCGCGCAATGAGGCATTTTATCGTTTTTTTTTGTTCTGTGAATTTTATTATTTGTTATTTGAGATTTGCATTCAAACATTTGCGCATGCGCCACGCACATAAATATTTGCCAGCTAACAGCTTGTTGGTAAACAAATATGCACGCATCATACATATGTATATCGGCTGGATAAGCCTATGTACCTATACAGCATAGCTATTAGCCATTATATTTTTTTGCTGTATTATCTGAGTCTGATTGCGGTATGTTTTCTTTTGTTTGGTTTTGATTTTCGACGTTTTTTAAATTACCCTTTTTCCCAAAATCATCAGTCGCCAAATCTCAAAATCAACGCTTCCACAGTCCAATATATCATATATACATATTTGGGCAATTCACTGGCTATTGTAAAGTTGTATGTTGTAAAGGAAAATGTGCATAAGAACGCAGTACCTGTGAACAGACTCTCGTATGTGTTTTGTTGTATTTCGTTATTGTCTACAGTTTGTTGTTTACAAAAATTTGAATAAAAAAAAATGCCAGGCGAAAGCGAAAAACAGTTATTAGATTTGTTAGCGGCGGATTCAAGTCCTAATTGATATATTATACACACGATGCAAGTAATTTGTTTTTTTTTTCGTCTCACCGCTTCCATATTTTTGTTTAAATTTTTTTTTAACAAACTGTCAGAATAAAAAACAATTCAAATAGCACACTCAATAAACATAGGCTGCCCAGTTGTATTGGTTGTATTGAAATTTGTATGAGAAAAATCAACCCTACTGATACACCTATTGTAAACCTTTACCAGTATACATCATTACAATACTTTACAACAGCTTGTGAATTGCCCAATTATTTCTAATTGGTGTTTTATAAATAAAGGCATCGTTTTAAAGGTATTAATTAGCTATGCATGCGAAAACGTGTTTTATTGGGCGTGGTACTTTTTTTCTAATAGTATTTTGTAAAAAATAAATTGTTTTAAACTAAAAGATTTGCGCCTAAAACTATGCCTTCGGAATTATTTTATTCTACCAAGAGTGCAGTGTTAAATACAAATTTCAAATGTAGACGTCGCTCCATATGAATAGTCGTGTAAAATTTAAAACACTTTTATAAGCTTCAGCTGTATGTTTGTATGTAAATATCACAATATTTTAGGCGAACACGTGTGTATTCATACTTACGCTGAATGCGGGTTTTTCAGCATGGGATGTGCTTATTTATACACAGCTGTTCGTAGTACAATATATGTATATGTATTTATAGTTTTTATCAAATAACGGTTGTACGTAAGACCATAAAATATTGAGATAGATATGGACTTACATAAATCAAAACGATCACGATGAAAAAAAAAAATTGATTGAACGGCCCGTCATACATAATCTAACTGGCGCAAAAATAGAAATATTTTAATGAGATTTGGTACACAGATTCTAATGGGAACAGAGAAGGTTGGCGTTGAAAATAAGGCATATGTATGTATTTCGAAAAACACGTAAAACATGATAATTAAGTCACTAATAAAGCCCGAGTGATGGAATTTCATCCATGTAATGACCTTATGCCGTTATGAGGAAATATGCTGAAATTTTAATGGGCCAAGAGGGGCAAATTTTCAAAGATTTATAAGTCAAAACTCAGGAACTGTGGCAGGTAAATCGATTAAGCTTCGACCACTGATTTGCTTGCCAAGGCAAACGTGTGGAAAAAAATTACCCAAGTCGGCAGGGACCACATATATGTATGTACATAAAAATGTATGTAAACTATATAAAAATATAATGCACATACCTATATACATATCTATAATAAAAACATTTTATGCGATATCTTTGTCAAACATATAGGTAGTTCATTGAAAGTTCCATAAGTTCCAACAAACCAAATAAATAATATGTTTTTTAAAATGGGCGTGACAACACAAACCATACCGACTGGCACCACATATGTTTTGTTATTTTTTGCGCAAGATGCGCAGGGGTCCGGCTAGTGTATGATATTTACTTTTGCATGTACATGCCCATGTAAGAAATTATAGGCGCATATTTTAAAAATAGTCCAGTTGGTGTTGTTGCTTTGAAGGTAATTTGATGAATAAGCGAGTATTCTTTTCATACTTGGGTACGACAGAAATGCGCCTTATGTACATGCAAACGTAAATATGAAATAAAAGATCGTGAACAGCACTATTATCTTGTTTTGAAAGCCTCATATAAGCTCATGTGTGGAACTGTTAAACATGCTCACTAACCCAGGTTATGCTGTGACAAAATAGATCTTGTTGTTGGCTTAACGCGCCATGAAAACGTAAGCAGCGAAGAAAATATTTAGCAAGCCCGGCTTTTCTGCTTGCAAGAAGCGTCCGCCACTGGTAAATATGTATGTATGTGCTAGTTATTTCATAAACATTTGATTGCCTGTCAACTTTTAATGTTAATACACACGTTTTTGTCGCCTTTTTTTTCACGACTCATCATCGTATTTTTATTGTTTTTTTGTTTTATTTTGTTTTTTTTTTTGCTTTTTTTAATTGACAAATATTTGCATATTTACGTTTTTACTTACATATTTTATTAGTGAATACGCATTCATATACCTGCATACATACATACATATTTTAAAGTAGTGTGTGCGAAATAAGTGAATAATTAAGGAAACAAAGTTTTATTTGTGTGCAGTTCGAATAATGAAATAATGTAATTCTTCATCGCTTTTCACAATAAAATTATAATGCTAGAAAATTTATCTTTTTACAAGCGCACTATTGAAACATTAAAAGCCTACTATGTTGGCACTAATTTTGGGTACTAATTCTTCTTACGTTTAATACTTCTAAAAAAAAACATTTAAATATAATTTTTATCTAAAGTTGGCGTTTTTATTTCAAGTATTTACACTGACTTTTCATAGTACTGTTCGCAGCAGCCTCTTTAATACGAATGAATAAGAAATAATGATTTCTTAATTGTCGAAATATGTAGTTTTCGTAGTAATAAAAGCTTTTGTAATACTAATTAACAAATAATGAAATTCAAAATTTGTTGCTTAAGGCATTAATTTACCTAAACAATATTTGTTTATTGTTATTATTTCTTTATTATGAAAACCATTATTTCACACTTTGGGAAAATGAATTTAAAAAAAGACACGCAGAGCTCAAAATTATCAACAAGAAATTTGCAAATTCTCTTTAACCGTTAAAGACCTTCAACGTGTTGGCGGCGACTGCAACTCTTTCTTTTTTGGTTTCGTATGTTTGCCTGCCATATTTGTTAGTAACGGCGGTAATTAACCGCACAATAAACATAAAAAATTAATATTATATAAATTTTTGCAATTGTGTCGTTGTGGGATTGCATCTTTTTCTTTTTCGTAAATGATGCCAGATGTAATTTTTTTATATTTTATTTTATTCATTCTCGCTATTATCTTTACATTTCTGCTTCTTCTGCATGTTTTGTAAGCCTCCTGGTAATTGTTAAAAAAATAATAAAACAAAAGTGTTAGCTATTCAAAGTGGAAATTTGTGTTCAAGTTGAAGCTTTGGCGATGGTGACAGACTGGAATGGCGTCAATACGCTGAAACGACAAAAACAAAAGAGAAATAAAAAAAAAATCAAAGCAACCAAAAAGTATTTAAAAAAAATCCTTAAAAAAGGACGATGCAATCAGTACAAATGTGCCCAGAAAATGTTATTATGAGTTAGCTAGTTGAAGCTGTTTTCTTATGTTTTACCCACTTTCTTCTTCATCTGTGTCCTTGGCAGCTAAAGCGGTGAAGATATAGAGAGCTTCTGGCTTTAGCGCAAGTAGACACTTTTGTGTAGGCACATTTCGAGTGCATGTGGAGATGATTGTGAAGATTTGAACACATTCTGAGTGACCTCAGTCACTTGAATAATGCTAATTTGAGTTTGAATTGCAGTGAATTTAGGCCGTTACTTAGCTTGGACATTTCTGGACCGAAAATAATGTCAACTGGAAGGCAATACTAGTTGTACCAAAAAGCCTCAGAGAAATAAATATGTATTAAGAAACAATTTCTTTAAAAGTTGTATTGGTCTTTTCGCATTTGTGAAGGCAGCAGTCAATTTCATTAACTTGTAGCTTACAATTTTCTCATTCCACCACCTTTTCGTGTTTCTTCTTTTCACGCATTAACTTCAAATCAACTTGGAATGTCAATATAAATCATTTTCCTTATGTAATTTCGAACAAAAAATAAATAAAACACACCATAAATAATCATAAATAACACAATACTCGTCACCGTTCACGGCACGTGACCATAATGCACCAACGTCACAGTTCAAGCAGAGAATAAAATTATTTCATTGTTGTCAGAAAAATTAATTTACTTAAAGAATACAAAAAGTCTTTTGTGCCCAGAGTGTGCGCCTTTTTTGTGCATTTTTTGTGAGTTCAAGAACCCTCCCTGTGCATGTCGCAAACAATAGTAGCGAAATTTCTTCCAAGTGCTCTATGGTTTTGAGAAATCTCTGTTATTATTTTGTGAAGAAATACTCAATAAATTAGGTGTACTTTCAGCCCTTGATTTATTGGATTTATCCATTATAGTTTGTTGTTTTTTTAAATCTACAGTTACTATGGTAATCTACTGGGATCTCAGACGAATTTTCGCTGTTTATATACACCCCATAGAAGCTATCTACATATATGTATGTAAATACGTAATACAAATTAAGCTAAATAAATTTTAAAATTTTAATCAAACTCAGCTGCAGCTGTCAAGCAAATAAATGAATGCTTGGGGGTAAATGTAAATATTGAAATAACCAAACAAAAGTGTGGCTGTTAGAGGAAGGGTAAATTGCGCCAGCATCTGAGCTTTTACTTTAACCCGTCATTTCTTGAATAAAATTTTACTTTACTTAAATGGATTATCTTAGTAAAATATTAGGAAGGCTCGTACATTTTTCTCATAATGATGATAATACCTACAAATTAATATTAGGGGGACGGTTCATTTGCCATGAAACAAACTTGGTCGAAATAAATTAATTTTTTATTTTTTCCACCCAAATTCACTTTAATGCTCGACACATTTTAATACTAACTTCTTTCAGCTGTTTACCTACATAAATACATAAATCTGCTGTGATATATGTATGAATCTCTTAGCGCCATTTCTGGCATGCCATCAGCTATTTAAAAGAGTATTTTTGCAGATGTCAGCGCCTTCATTTGCGGGGGTTAACATTAAATTGGTCATAAGCTATGCTCTTAGGTATTTATGTATGTACAAATGTATTTATATATTCCAGAGCTTATTTTTAAAACGCTGTTATTCCCCTTCAAATACACACACATTATTTGTTTACATTTTGGCCTTTGCTGCGTGCAATCCAATCCTTTCTGCCATGACGGATTGTTGAATTTTCTTTAATTGCAACTCCCACTCTCTCAACTTTCTGTGTCACTCACATGAAGCCGCTTCCAAGTTTTGTTTACCTATGTACCTACCTACTTGTAAATTTGAATAGTCTACGTCTAAAGTTAAATATGAAAGTAAAATTTTACATCTATTTGGCAATATACCTACATATTTAATTTGATATTTACATACAAACGTAGCTGTGTCTGCTGATTGAGTGAACCCACAGACTTGAGAGGACCTACAAAAAATCGCGGGTGAAGGCAATAAAGAAGCTTTACCTTTGTTTTCAAATAAGTCACATACATAAGTCATACATATAAAATATATATTTACTTTTATTTACATATATGTATATTCCCTTTAAGTTGGGTTAATTCATTATGAGGGTAGCAAGAAATTTTAATTTTGCACAGGAACCATGTGGAAGCAATCAAACATTTGATTTGCACACGTTATAACATGCGTATTCTTTGTCATTCACACTTTTCGCTCCATGAGTCTTATTGACACTCACGCCTCGATATTTAACTTCTTTCAGCTTGTTCTTTCCAGCCAATTTAGTTTCCTTTAATTTTCTTGCTTTGAAATGGATTAATGTAAATTAGAGAAGCATAACATATGGGTACTGGCAATTGTCCTGACTACATCCATATAACTAAGCTGAATACCGCATTGCTGAGGGGGTGGTCCTTTAATGGTAAAAACCACTCACTCGGATTGAGGGAGAGTCGAAAATGGTTTTCTGATCAGCTATATGTGTTTGTAAATTAAGTATCTATAAGTAAATTTGGTCTCCAGAAGGATGCGGAAGATTGCAAAGAAATTACGAAAATTTTCGTTTTAATCATTCAGTACTTACTTCAAGATAAGTGTCTTATGAATACGGAAATCTAGTAAAATTGAATTAACTTCTTGGAAAACATAAACGGTCTGTATAAACCAGCAAAACTTTCTCATCATTTCATTTGAAAATCGATCCAATTTTCTTTTATAAACCAAGCACGGCTCATTTCATAAGCACACACAAAAAATCTTTTGAAATATCTTTAAAATCTGCAATTTAATAATTGTAAAAGGATAATTATGTCATTACTAACACAGCAATAAAAAGGCTATAAATATATCTATATATGATGTATGTTGTACATAATTATGTTGCCAACCAATTCACACCATACCTCAGCCGCACAGCGCCGCCTGCCTGAACTTTTCTGGCGATACGCCTCGTTGACAGCTGCAGTTGCTACTGCATTTTGTGGTGACGGTTAAGAGGGAATTGAATAGTGAAATGAAATGAGATGAGTTGTGATGAGATGAAGGCGAAAATAGTATGTAACAAGCGATTACATGATATATCACGGAGATAAAAAATTGTGGGACACACAAACACACACACACCCACAAACACAACAGAGTCAAAGTTTGTCGACGTTAATAGCCCGTCAAAGTATCGCCAACAAACATTAATTGACGCGAGAAGCACATGCGAGCTGTGCTGTAGTTGCCAGTTGTTCGTTGCGCGTCGCCCGTTCGGTGTTGCAATAAAAAGTAAAAGTTGCAGCTGTGGGAGTGCGATGCGCCAGAGCTCCACCTGAGCTCCAGAAAACAGATGAAATACTTACATATATGCATACATACATATCTACAACATATATGTAAGTATGTATGTGCATATCCCTGTAAAAATCATTGGATTATATGCTCCATTTGTGGTAGGTTGGAGTACTTTCAAAGTGACCACTAACATAGCCCAAACGACCGATTCGTGTATCTGCATCGGTTCGTAGTTGGCCGAACATAACAAAAACCAAATGTTTATGGCGACGACGACGATATGTTTATACATACATAACTACATACATACATATGTTTGAATGTATACACTTCATTCGTCATCGTCGCGATAAACATGTGGTTTTTGTTGTTATGTTCGGCTAACTGTTAGGTACTCCATCAATTAATCCAATGTAGGTACTCCATGGATTAATTTGATTGTTATGCGGGACTGGAGTATATACTCCATTGCAATGACATGCAATGTTAAATGGACCATATTTTTTGTATGAAATGTGGCATGTTATGGAGTAATCTGTTGGTCCATAGCGAGCACTCCATGGATTAGCGAATGGAGTACTCGGAATTTTTGCAGGGATGCCATGCAGGCAGTTAGTAAGTCAGTCAGTATGCAGTTTTGATGTAATCGCTCTGCTGAGCTTGTGAATTGTAATTTTTGGCTGCTTTGAGGCATCTGCCGCTGTCACACTGCAGAGAAATTTGAATTTGATTTGTTTGCGGCATTTATTATTTGATTTATTTGCTTTTTTTTTTTTTTAGTTTGTCTTTTTTTTATGTGAAAATTGGATTCATTTTTGTAGAAAAAACAATATGAAGGAATGCATATCGAAGCTTCAAAAGTGAAACAAAACTGACAGTAGTTCGGCTCCAACAGCTGGTGCTGCGCTTCTTTTTTCAGCCACATTGAGATTTGTTATATAAAAGATTATTATGCCATTAAAAAATTGAATGAGATTAACCGAAAAATGCGAAAATTAGGTTGGAATCCACCACAGCCAACAAACATTTCGCTTGGTTAGCTTGTGTGGGTCGACGACTATACACGGTGGGTAGGAAGCGACGATAGGTTGCATGAAAATGTCGACAAAAAGGAAAGTGGGGTTGTGTTACGTGATTTTTATAGATGAAACATCCGTTGAAATTAAAATCCGAGCTGCTCCTTTTTCAAGGATATCCACATTTTTTGTTTTTTTTGAAAGGATCAAATATTGACGAAATCAAAAATTCGCCAAAGTCCAAATTTTTCCGATTTCAGTACATTATCTGGTAGCTAAAGAATACAAAAGAAAACAGGACACCTGTAGTGGAAAAATCCAATGTGAACAGGTCCTAAAGGATAGTCACTGAAATATAAAATAACACAAAAAGTACCCACTTTAATTTGCGTATAACTCCTAAAGTGTTAACTCCACGTGAAAATTCCTTATAATATGTTTCATTCAGAATAAATAAAGAAATATTTCTTTAATATACAATTTGGATGTACCTGCTACCGCGTATTTCAGCTCTAATTCTCTTTAATATTAACGTATAGATATGTAGGAATGAGAGTTGGATCATTAGATTAAAATATTTACATAAACTAGCAAAGTATTTGAACTTAAAATAGCACCAAAAAATAACGTACTTTTTTTTTTTTTTTTTTTGAAATTTTCACTTTAGATGCACCAAAGTACATTAAGCACTGCAGGTACATCAAAATTGTATATTAAAGAAATATTTCTTTATTTATTCTGAATGAAACATATAATAAGGAATTTTCACGTGGAGTTAACATTTTAGGAGTTATACGCAAATTAAAGTGGGTACTTTTTGTGTTATTTTATATTTCAGTGACTATCCTTTAGACCCTGTTCACATTGGATTTTTCCACTACAGGTGTCCTGTTTTCTTTTTAATACCTTTTCTTGTATCCTTTAGCTACCAGATAATGTACTGAAATCGGAAAAATTTGGACTTTGGCGAATTTTTAATTTCGTCAATATTTGATCCTTTCAAAAAGAAAAAACAAAAAATGTGGATATCCTTGAAAAAGGAGCAGCTCGGATTTTAATTTCAACGGATGTTTCATCTATAAACATCACATAAAACAACCCCACTTTCCTTTTTTGTCGACATTTTCATGCAACCTATCGTCGCTTCCTGCCCACCGTGTATAGAGAGTGTTTTATTTTTAAGTAGTTACAACTTTAATTTAAAAGTTTTCGAAAATTTTGTTTCTGTTATGCTACATATTGTATATACATACATACATCTCTGTGATTTTGTGTCACACAAAAAAAAAAATTAAACATTAAAAAAATATGAATTTTATTGCCCTCGAGGTCGGCTGGCCACTTAAGTTACAGCTTTCAACGCATAATTAATTAACAATATTACTTTAAGCAATGTAAATATTTGTATGTAGATAAGTAAGCAAGTGTATACACGTATGAAAACAACCATTAAGTACATTGTAGGAAGTGAAATTATGCACGTACATACATATGTACATACATATTTAAGCATGTTTGCTGACATAATTAAAGCTTGTTTTGTTTTCTTATGCTGCAAACAAACAAGAAAGCCAAATAGTGTGCAACATTTTACATTAAAACAATTTATTTGCCATTTGACTTGCTACGTATGACCTCACAACGAAGACGCCGCCGCTGCCGCCACCTTCTGATGACCCAAAAGGCCTTTAGCTTTTTAGGTTCAACTGCGCGAACCACTCAACCCAATTCAAATTGATGCCCGTTTGACTATTGACTTTACAAAAGTGCATAGTTATATTTGCATGCAACAAAACAAAAAAAAAAAAAAATAAAAAAACAAAAAAAAAAGCAACAAAAATATTATACAGCAATATACTAAGTTCAATTTTAGGGGTATTATTGGCCAATTTGGTGGTCTAACGAGCTGCACGTACACGGTGTATGGTGAAGTTGAAACAAAATTGTTTGCGTACTTGTGCATTTACGTATGTACATCTTTATATTTAGAGGCATATATTTAGACATTAGGGTGGTATACATATGTATATATTTCAAATATGCGTGTAAAAGAATTCTGTATAATTTCAACACTTTAATTTGACTATATGTAGTGCGCTGTTGACAGTTATTATGACATTTGTCAAATATAACACCTAAAATGCGCACTATTATCGAGGGAAAGCACGTATAAAAATACAAACACGCCCATATGCATATATGTGTGTAGAACACCTTTTTGTGTTGGTTGCCTTGGCCGCGCTTTAAAAAAATTTCCCTCAGCCGGCGAAATTCAACAACAAATATCTCGTAAACTATAAGCCTGCGGCAAGTTTTGATGTCAGTCTTGAGATCTTTGAGAGCCCCTCTGAAAAGGTGATTTTTTTCTCGCGACGTACCTGCCTAATGTGTATATTATATGCATATTTTCATGCATTTTTAAGCACTTTAGTTTAACTTGAAGCTTCATTGTTCATATTTTGTTTTTATGGTAGGTATAGCGAATTGCAATTGACACGGTTGCTGCAATTAGATTTGCTTAAATTTCAACTCATCGCTCATTAATCATACATATGTAAATATGTAGTTACACACATGAATTTCAAGTTATTATTCCAAAATAAGCTACCACATAAGCTTGCAAAAACAAATAAAATTTAGAAAAAATATAATAAGGGTATTCATCTAAAGTGATAAACTGCTGGTAAATGGGGTAAAGTGATAAAATAATAATTGTGATAAATTATCTGTCAAAATTTGTATGAAAATATATTTAAGCAAATTTTATCACTTTACCGAACGATTTTGTTGCGTAAATTTATTAATTTTGGTAAAATTGTGGTAAAGTCTGACACATTTTCAGATTTACTTTTTCAATTCAAAAGAATAAATTGTGCTTTCTTTCGGCATTTTAGCACGAATTATTAAAATAATTTCTACAAAAATGTTATATACATTTTTTTTTGTTTATTTTATTGGGTTTTTTATTTATTAATCAAGTTGACATTGACAGCTGACAAGAGTTTAAACAATTATTTACCAAGGTGCGTTCATATAAAAATGCGGATAAACTGATAAATTTTAACAATTTATTACTTTATATGAAGACCACTATTATGAAGTAATATCTAACACTTTTGTAGGTATGTGCATATATGTATTAGAGCAGGTCGATTTTTATGTGAGTGAAAAAAGTGAAAAATCGCAGACACGGATAATGTCCCATGAGCTATTCTAAGTATATTTTCCAAAGAACTATCGATCTTAAACCAATTCCTTATTCCGACTTCTTACCCATAAGCTAGGGTATACTTTTCCGAAGGATTTCGATGTGCCGAATCTGCAGTCAGAATTTTCAAATTCGATCTAGTTTTCGTGATATTCTGATCTGAAATTGCAAGTGAAAAAAATAAAATTTTCTTCAATTTTTGAAGTTAGGGCCAGCCATAAGTTTTCATTTCATTTATAGTTTATGACTATTATCTTAAAAAATAAGCTTTTCTCTTTCAAATGCCGTCCAGTTTATTAAAATACCTTTTTTTGTCTCCGAAATATCGCTTTTTGAACTCTGCAGACGTTGGATTTTGTCCATAAACGGATAACACTGTGCGCGATGCAAAAATCAACTGAAGGGATAAATGTTTAGTAAAGATAACTCGGTCACGCTAAGTACGATGGTGCTATTTCAAGTATAGCTCTCGTTTAGTAGATATTGGAATTTGAAAGTTCTGTTTATCTGCACGTTTAATCCGTCTATTTGAAAGCAGACTAGTCCTTCGTTATATGAGATATCTGATTTAAAACTCGGTATACGGGTATACTCTTATGTAAAAATGATCATTTCTCGGAATGGGCCGTATCGGACCAGTATAACATATAGCTTCCATACAACCGATTGTTCGGATAAAGATATTTTGCGTTAAAACTTCTCTATTTAAATAGCCAATGACATTAAATTTTGTAGTATTTTTACTCGTGTTGATCATAAAAATATTACTGAAAATTCCCAACATTTATCGAAAAAATTTACCCATTCTAATGTATATGCATATTTTTTATACTCATATGTAATTGATACAGGAACTTCCTTGTTTCGTCTGAGCACGTATTAACGATAGCTAACTTAGTGCCAGAAAGTCCAAGAAAAAAAAAATTAAAGCGTGAATAACGGGTATTCATGAATATTGATGTGTAAACTGTTTCGAAATCGGATATTTATTCCCTTTTCCTTATTCCTTTTTTTCTGGTTTTCTATGGATTAAAAGGCGACTATCGTTTTAGTAATTTTTTGTTGTCATTGTGACTGCTACTATTTTATTGTTTTTGTTTGTTTTGGTTTTTGGTTTTTGACTTTTGATTTTTTATGTTGTATTGTTTTGTATTGCTCAGAAACATGCAAGATCATCCGAGTCCACGTTTGACCCATATCTGGAGACCCGGCCTAGGGGTCACAATGAAAAGAGCTTCATATCGAAGTCCTGCTCAAAATTTTCATTTGATACCAATATTGCTCAGAAACATTCAAGGATCATCCGGGTCCTCCTTTTGACCCATATCTGGAGACCCGGCCTAGGGGTCACAATGAAAAGAGCTTCATATCGAAGTCCTGCTCAAAACCTTTCATTTGATACCAATATTGCATAGAAAATTAGATAGGTAGATGTAGGTGTGCATATCCATACATTTGCATACATGTTCAAACAGGTTGGTTCTTTTTATTTTGCCTATTTGTCGCATTGTTGCAGAAAACAACAACAACAGCAACGAAGCGAAGTGTATATTTGCATTTGCACGGCTATGCATGCAAGCATTTGTAAGTACTGTCTATCTACCTACCTACCACTGACAGTGCCAAGCGATTCACACGGACGCAGCAGTGCACTAACACAAAGGTCATTTACGTTTACGTGTAAACTTTACCTGTTTTTCGAAATCACTCGTAGCTACAGCAAAGATGTTTACACATCAATAACTTTTAAGCCATGCTCTAGCGCTTATTAAACTCAGGGCACGCAAAACTCGCACTTGACAGTGATCGAGAGGCTCAGTGGACCTCTTAGCTGTTCTTCCTATAGGCATGCTACTGTAGATCCAACTAATCCTAGAGGATACCGCAAAAAAGGTTTCTCTTTGCAAACGAATTCAAACACTCTTACAATCCAAGCTTTATTCTTTCGCTTAACCTCAATGAAGCGCTTCAAATACAAACTGCGCGGTCTTTTCATGTCTTCATGCGTCCTTGTGACTCTTTTGCAATTTGAAGGTTATCTAGTTAAGTAGCCCTAGTTATTCATTAAATTTCATGCACATTACACACGTACTTATTATAATTAATTTGAGTTTAACCTTAATCATAGTCATATTTAAGTGTGAAATATTTTCTAACGTTGAACAATACATTTTCGTCTGCTTTTTGTAGTGTAATTATGAAAAACTTAATTTGAAGAGTTCACAAACGTTTAAAATATGACTGACTTACTCGTGTCAATTTATTAAAAGTATTATACATCATTTCACATAATGCAGTGCGTAATACGCACATAATTTAAATCCGTTTCGGTAAGGTAAAGGTTAAAGTTAATAAATAATTTGATTTTTTTTTTGGGTAAGTGGATTTTTTTTTATTTCGTCAAAAGTTTATTGCTCAATTTTTAATGCATACCTGAAATGTGCCCAAAGGCGGCGGGGAATAATATCTTTGAGGCTTTTAGACAAATCTTAACTTGGTACTTCATCTAAGCCAAGCAAGACTCACGGTGCAATTAATAGTATCTATATTGTAACACTATGGGAAGCACAATTAAAAGAAAAAGACGAAGAAAAATACAAAAGGAGTTATTTGACTTTACAATTTTAATAGTTAAAACTCAATCTCCATATACCTAACTATATTATTGAATTCAGCTCGCTTTTCGGGTTCACATAAGTAAAATATGCAACACTTCCCATTAAGTGAAAGTTGCTTTATGGTTTATGCATGTCCGAATCACACGAAGTTATTTTATGTTTGCCAAAATAAAACAACAAAACCCAAAAATAGGCGTAATAACTGGGACGCTTAATGTCCGAAGGCGAGTAGGTTTTATGTGTCGCTAGATTTTATAGTTTTCGCAGTTCATTTCCTTCGCTAAGTGCTTGAGTCATAGTCGAATACCTGCCCAACAAAAAGGTTAGGCTTATAGCTGAAGCCTAAGCTGTTAAACTGGAATAAGTTGGCAGCGCTGCTTGCTGTAATGCATTCATTTCCTCTGCTCCAAATATCTCAAATAGAGAGAGAGGGAATGAGTTTTATGAGATAGTGCAATGCGTAGCGAGCATAAAATTGCATATTGTCGAAGAAAATATTGTCGCTAAAGTTTATTTTCAACTCGTCTAAATCTGCCTTAGAGGCAAACGCTCCCGCTGGCTCACCTTCGGAGACTGATTCGAAATTGGCTGCTTCGGCGTTTTTATATGCCAGTTGCGCCTTATTATCAGGAATTATATAAGTGTTATTCCCATTGAAACAACGTTTTCTCTCAGAGAGAGAGAGAAAGAGAGAGAGAGAGAGAATAGTCCTTACAGTCTGATGACATCAGAAAAGTAATATCAATCTTATTTTAAGCCTTTGCCCAGCTCGCTTAGAATTTTCTGGCATTATGTCTTCTGGAATAAACCGTAAAAAAGCTTATATTTTTGGAGGTTAGATACATATATACATGCATGCATACAAACATACATATGTACGCATGTTCACACAAAAAATCCATTAATTCACTAATTGTGCTCTACTCAATCGCCAGAGTCAGCGCGCCTCCAACCAACTTGGCTTAGTTATTACGCAAATTTACGACTCATTGTCTGCCGGCTTTCCGTGCCAATGCAATTGATGTGTGTGTGCTGCTTTTGCTGCTTCAAGTAATGCTGTTGACATTATTTCGCCACAAAATTGTTTTAATTTTTTTTTTTTATTATTTTTTTGTATTTAATATCATCGTCAATATTACTTTGTTGTTGCAATGCAATTTTGTTTTATTGTTACATCAAATGCAAAATAAATGTCGTTAGCGCTGCTTGCCAGCACTAGTTGTTGCGTCTCTTGCAACATGACGCACTTGAATTTGGTTGCATGTGTTGCTAACACACATAGCCAAACAAGCGTACAGGCAGATAGGAGAACAACTTCAGCAGCAAAAGCAGCAGCAGAGGCAGCAGCATTAGCACGAAATGTTGCCCTCAAGTGCAATCAACAAAACGAGGTGCTTGTTGCAGCCTCAGTTGACTCAACTGCCGCTTCTAGCGCTCTTTTTTTTTGTTGGTTATTGAACACAACATGCATAATGGCAACAACAATAATTTTGAAATAATGTCGACGTCCAAACACGGAGACACGAAGTTGAGCAACCCGCTGCTTTTGTTCGTTTGTTGGTGAGAAGGCGACGAGGAAAGGAGGGGGGCACCAAGTCGTCGGTGCTCGGACAACACGCTTTGTGCAGCAATTCTTATCGCCAGTGACCAATCACAGCGTTCGAAGAATGCCAGAACAAAACATAATGAACAAAAGTTGGCCAGCGACGAGTTGATGTGTTTGGACAAATGGAAGACAGAACAGCGGCACAAAAGAGAATCGTTGGATAATTTCGCGGCAGAGTTGCTGTGTTTGGACACGGACAATGCGCGCAACATCTGTTGTTGATTATGTGTAACATTATTTCTATTGATTTCAAGTTTCTTTTCTACTTCTTTTTTTTTCTGTTTTTACCTTCTTTGGTTATGATTTGTGTTACAAACTTTGTGCGCCTCCACTCGCAGCGTTGTCAATGATGAATAACTTATCATCTACATAAAATCCGGCGACTGCGCTGAATTGTACTACTTTGTTATTGCTATTGCTCTTTGATTATTGGAGTTTGTCAAACGACCGACAACTTGACCAAAATATTGTTTTACAAAATGCTGCACTTGTACCAAAAACCAGTGATTTTTGTAATTGGTACACCATCCTTTTCGTTTTTTCTAGCTTCTAACAGTTACTCAGTCTATTAAAAATTAGTGCAGAGCGATCAGTTAAGCAGTCATTGCTTTGACTTCTGCCGAATACGCTTAACATTTGTATGTACACTAGGGTGGTCCCCAGATGTATGGAGACAAATTTTGTATCAAATTTCTTCAGTCTCATCTTCTAGGTCGATGCTAAAATAGTCAAAGATACCATGTACAATTTTGGTCCCGATGGGAAACGTTTAATGTGTGTCGCAGAGGGGCTAAAGTTCAGATTACCATATTTGACCCTTGAGCGAAACCGCTTAACCATTTACGATCGGGAACAAAATTTAAATTGGGTATTCTCGAGTATCGATTTTGGACATAGATATAAGAAAATGTTATGTAGTTTTTTGCCTTTATATGGTAATATGAACTTTGACCCCTCTGCGACACCCTTTAACCATCACCGACCGGGACCAAAATTTATATGTGATATCTATGACTGTGCTGTTACCGATCTAGGGGGTGAGACCGAATAAAATCGCTCATTTGATTTTTAAGGACCACCCTAATGTACATACATATTTTTTATTGTTGTTGCTTTTTATACTCAGCTGTACTAGTACACAGAGTATTATAATTTTGATTTCATAACGGTGGATTGTAACATAATGAAATAATCGAGATAGATATGGACTTATATATATCAAAATGATCAGGGTGAAAAGAGAAATCGATTGAGCCATGTCCGTCCGTCCGTCCGTCCGTCCGTCCGTCCGTCCGTACGCACGATAACTCGCGTAAAAATTGAGATATTTTGATGAAATTTGAAATGCAAGTTGGTATCGAGACTGGGACGGTTGGTATTGAAAATGGGCGAAATCGGACCATGACCACGCCCACTTTTCCTATATAGAAAAAATCGGAAATTTGGTATCTCAGCCACTAATATAGCTAGAGTGATAAAATTTTACCCACGTATTGAGCTCAGGCCGTTATGAAGAAATTTGATTAAGTTTTGGAAAATGGGCGGTGCCACGCCCACTTATTAAGGGTCAAACATTGAAAGTTTTATATGTCATAACTCAGAAACCGTTGAAGATATATCGATGAAATTTGGTATGCGTAATTTGCTTACCTAGACAAATGTTTTGGCGAAAAATTATCAAAAGCGGTTGACGGCCACGCCCACTTTGATATATGGGAACTATAAAGGGGCCTAATAAAAACATTTTAAGCGATATCTCTGTCAAATATAAAGATCTATCACTGAATTTTTGTGGCAGGAGTCCAACTACGGACATAAAACAAAAAGTACAAAAATTTTGGAAAATGGGCGGTGCCACGCCCACTTATTAAGGGGCAAACATTGAAAGTTTTATATGTCATAACTCAGAAACCGTTGAAGATATATCGATGAAATTTGTTTTGCGTAATTTGCTTACTTAGACAAATGTTTTGGCGAAAAATTATCAAAATCGGTTGACGGCCACGCCCACTTTTATATATGGGAACTATAAAGGGGCCTAATAAAAACATTTTAAGCGATATCTCTGTCAAATATAAAGATCTATCACTGAAATTTTGTGGCAGGAGACCAACTAGGGACATAAAACAAAAAATATAAAAATTTTGGAAAATGGGCGGTGCCACGCCCACTTATTAAGGGGCAAATATTGAAAGTTTTATAAGCCATAACTCATAAACCGTTAAAGATATATCGATGAAATTTGGTACGCGTGATATATTTACTTAGCCAAATGTGTGGACGAAAGATTTCCAAAATCGGTTGACGACCACGCCCACTTTTATATATGGGTTTTATAAAGTGACCTAATAAAAACATTTTAAGCGATCTCTCTGTCAAATATAAAGATCTATCACTGAAATTTTGTGACATGAGTTCTACAATAGACCGGAAACAAAATATAAAAAAGTTTGGAAAATGGGCGTGGCACCGCCTCTTTTTATACAAAGGAATCTACGTGCCTATTACTCGACAAATAACTGAGATATTATGACGAAACTTGGTTTATACACTTTTATAACATGTGTTAATAGACACGCAAAAATGTATTGAAATCGGTTTATGACCACGCCTACTTTTTAACAAAGATATTTCTGGAACACCCTTTTGGAATTTGTAACGTGAAGTTTTTGTAACTAAAAGTCATAGAGGGATGCAATTTTGCACTAACAATAATATTTATATGCTTATTTGGATGATTGATACAAATTTTGAAAATGGGCGTGGCTGCGCCCTGTTTATGCAGCACTTGTGTCATATAAAATACACCCTATATCGAACAAACGCAAACAAACAATGAAAGCATACAGCTGAGTATCTAATGTTCGATTCCACTCGAACTTAGGCTTCCTTATTATACTCAGCTGTACTAGTACACAGAGTATTATAATTTTGATTTCATAACGGTGGATTGTAACATAATGAAATAATCGAGATAGATATGGACTTATATATATCAAAATGATCAGGGTGAAAAGAGAAATCGATTGAGCCATGTCCGTCCGTCCGTCCGTCCGTCCGTCCGTCCGTCCGTCCGTCCGTCCGTCCGTCCGTCCGTCCGTCCGTACGCACGATAACTCGCGTAAAAATTGAGATATTTTGATGAAATTTGAAATGCAAGTTGGTATCGAGACTGGGACGGTTGGTATTGAAAATGGGCGAAATCGGACCATGACCACGCCCACTTTTCCTATATAGAAAAAATCGGAAATTTGGTATCTCAGCCACTAATATAGCTAGAGTGATAAAATTTTACCCACGTATTGAGCTCAGGCCGTTATGAAGAAATTTGATTAAGTTTTGGAAAATGGGCGGTGCCACGCCCACTTATTAAGGGTCAAACATTGAAAGTTTTATATGTCATAACTCAGAAACCGTTGAAGATATATCGATGAAATTTGGTATGCGTAATTTGCTTACCTAGACAAATGTTTTGGCGAAAAATTATCAAAAGCGGTTGACGGCCACGCCCACTTTGATATATGGGAACTATAAAGGGGCCTAATAAAAACATTTTAAGCGATATCTCTGTCAAATATAAAGATCTATCACTGAATTTTTGTGGCAGGAGTCCAACTACGGACATAAAACAAAAAGTACAAAAATTTTGGAAAATGGGCGGTGCCACGCCCACTTATTAAGGGGCAAACATTGAAAGTTTTATATGTCATAACTCAGAAACCGTTGAAGATATATCGATGAAATTTGTTTTGCGTAATTTGCTTACTTAGACAAATGTTTTGGCGAAAAATTATCAAAATCGGTTGACGGCCACGCCCACTTTTATATATGGGAACTATAAAGGGGCCTAATAAAAACATTTTAAGCGATATCTCTGTCAAATATAAAGATCTATCACTGAAATTTTGTGGCAGGAGACCAACTAGGGACATAAAACAAAAAATATAAAAATTTTGGAAAATGGGCGGTGCCACGCCCACTTATTAAGGGGCAAATATTGAAAGTTTTATAAGCCATAACTCATAAACCGTTAAAGATATATCGATGAAATTTGGTACGCGTGATATATTTACTTAGCCAAATGTGTGGACGAAAGATTTCCAAAATCGGTTGACGACCACGCCCACTTTTATATATGGGTTTTATAAAGTGACCTAATAAAAACATTTTAAGCGATCTCTCTGTCAAATATAAAGATCTATCACTGAAATTTTGTGACATGAGTTCTACAATAGACCGGAAACAAAATATAAAAAAGTTTGGAAAATGGGCGTGGCACCGCCTCTTTTTATACAAAGGAATCTACGTGCCTATTACTCGACAAATAACTGAGATATTATGACGAAACTTGGTTTATACACTTTTATAACATGTGTTAATAGACACGCAAAAATGTATTGAAATCGGTTTATGACCACGCCTACTTTTTAACAAAGATATTTCTGGAACACCCTTTTGGAATTTGTAACGTGAAGTTTTTGTAACTAAAAGTCATAGAGGGATGCAATTTTGCACTAACAATAATATTTATATGCTTATTTGGATGATTGATACAAATTTTGAAAATGGGCGTGGCTGCGCCCTGTTTATGCAGCACTTGTGTCATATAAAATACACCCTATATCGAACAAACGCAAACAAACAATGAAAGCATACAGCTGAGTATCTAATGTTCGATTCCACTCGAACTTAGGCTTCCTTACTTGTTATTTTTATTGTTAATTATTTGATTTGCTACACTTGTAACATTTGCCAATTTCATTCGTTTCCCAAGAGCTACCGATGTCGCTACCAGCTTCTTCTTCTTCGCCTCGACCATCCACAACAGCGCATCTCAAGTTCCCATCAATTGCTCATACTACTTATGTACGTACGTGCGATTGACTACTTTGGACTGCAAAAAAGCGGTCGAGGAAACCAAAAACAAAAAAGGAAACAAATGCAAAATTTCGATCGTCTGACTATGCTGTTGTTGCTGTCACTTCATTATACTCAGCTGTACTAGTACACAGAGTATTATAGTTTTAATCACATAACTTGTAACAGAGTGAAATAATCGAGATAGATATAGACTTATATATATCAAAATGATCAGGGTGAAAAGAGAAATCGATTGAGCCATGTCCGTCCGTCCGTCCGTCCGTCCGTCCGTTTGTCCGTCCGTCCGTCCGTCCGTCCGTCTGTAAACACTCTAACTCGCGCAAAAATTTAGATATTTTGATGAAATTTGAAATGCAAGTTGGTATCGAGACTGGGACGGTTGGTATTGAAAATGGGCGAAATCGGACCATGACCACGCCCACTTTTCCTATATAGAAAAAATCGGAAATTTGGTATCTCAGTCACTAATAAAGCTGGAGCGATGAAATTTTACCCACGTGTTGAGCTCAGGCCCCTAGGAAGAAATTTTATGACATTTTGGAAAATGGGCGGTGCCACGCCCACTTATTAAGGGTCAAACCTTGCAAGTTTTATATGTCATAACTCAGAAACCATTGAAGATATATCGACAAAATTTGGTACGCGTGATTTACTTACTTAGGCAAACGTTTGGACGGAAAATTTCCGAAATCGGTTGACGGCCACGCCCACTTTTATATATGGGAAACAAAAAGTGACCTAATAAAACATTTTAAGCGATATCTCTGTCAAATATAAAGATATATCATTGAAATTTTATAGCAGGATTCCAACTGCGGACATAAAACAAAAAACACAAAAATTTTGGAAAATGGGCGGTGCCACGCCCACTTATTAAGGGGCAAACATTGAAAGTTTTATGAGTCATAAATCAGAAACCCTTGAAGGTATATCGATGAAATTTGGTACGCGTGATATACTTACTTAGTCAAATATTTGGACGAAAAATTTCCGAAATCGGTTGACGGCCACGCCCACTTTTATATATGGGAAACAAAAAGTGACCTAATAAAACATTTTAAGCGATATCTCTGTCAAATATAAAGATATATCATTGAAATTTTATAGCAGGAGTCCAACTGCGGACATAAAACGAAAAACACAAAAATTTTGGCAAATGGGCGTGGCACCGCCTCTTTTTATAAACATGAATATACGAGATTTCTGAGCCCATAACTCGACAAATAATTTATATATAATGACTAAACTTGGTGTGTACACTTCTATTACTTGTGGTAATACATGTTGAGAATTTTAGCGAAATCTGTTGACGACCACGCCCACTTTTATATATGGGTATTATAAAGTGACCTAATAAAAACATTTTAAGCGATATCTTTGTCAAATGTAAAGATAATTCATTGAAATTTTGTGGTATGATTTCTACAATAGACCGGAAACAACAAATAGAAAAATTGTGGAAAATGGGCGTGGCACCGCCTCTTTTTACACAAAGGGATATACGAGATTTCTTAGCCTATAACTCGACAAATAATTGAGATATTATGACGAAACTTGGTTTATACACTTTTATAACATGTGTTAATAGCCACGCAAAAATTTATTGAAATCGGTTTATGACCACGCCTATTTTTGAAGAAAGATATATCTGGAACACTCTTTGGGAATTTGTAACGTGACATCTTTATAACTAGAAGTCATAAAGGGGTGAAATTTTGCACAAAGAATAATATTCATATGCTTAGTTGGATGACTGATAAAAATTTAGAAAATGGGCGTGGCTACGCCCGCTTTATGCAGCACTCGCTTTATATAAAATACACCGTGTTTCCATCAAACGCAAACAAACAATGAAAGCATACAGCTGAGTATCTAATGTTCGATTCCACTCGAACTTAGGCTTCCTTACTTGTTTTTGCTTGCAGTTATTTTTGAATGCAATTTTTTCTTTGTTTTTGCTCACACACTGCTGAAATCTGTTTGCTCAGTTGTTTTTTTTTTTGTTTTTTTGTACTTTTTGCCTTAATTTGCTTGCCGAATTGGCCGAGTTGGTCAGCGATTCTTTAATGTCAATAAAAATAACAAAAACAACAACAAATATATTGTTGCTGCATTGTGGCTGTAGGAGGAAGGTGAAACTGAATGAATGCGTAACAGATACACAAATTGAATATCCACTTTATTTCCCTGTGACTGCTTCTGCTGCTTGCCCGACCGCGTGCGCCGCAGCACTGGTCGCTATCGCTTCGGAATCAGAGTACGTGGCTCAAATGGGAAGCGAAGGTGCTTTGGTGCGTTGTTGCGTAATGCGTGTAAATTGGCACTTCCAGATACAACTGAAATCGATTGCATCGTTGCATATTTTAAATTCGTGCGATGCTATAAATACTCGCTTGTTTGTTTCGTTTTTGTTTTGGAGTGAAAATGGAATAAAAAAGAAGTTAAATATTAACAAGGAATTTGGTAATTCGATTAAGTTACTAAACTACTTGCAGTACACATACTACATTTGTATTATCTCAGCAGCTGATATAAGGATCAGTCTCGAAAAATGACAGTCTAGTACTAGAGAGTACACAACTAGCTCAGAACTGGTTCTAAGGGGATGGCGAGCGGAACAGTTTATTATTGTGACTTCATGAAAAACTTTTTATTAAAAAAAAAATCTATTACTTTAAAGTTGAGCAACAACAAATGTTGCACTTTGCAATAATGCCCCTTTTTGCTGTCTTTTGCTGGTTAGTACCAAATCGAATTTGCTTAAAAGGACGTACATATAACCAAGGTAATATTACATGGCATTTGTAGGTGAATGGGGACAATTTCACTTTTTGTGTGGTTAAGTTTCAAAAACTTGTTATTTTATAATGCCGCATTTATTTTCAGTATGTTAAGCGTGCTGCCGGCTGAGGATTATTTTTGTAAAGCGCGACCAAAGACCGACCATTTTTGAACTAGGCCTGAAGTGTCTGCTTTTGAACTAACTCCGAAATAATGATTTTTGAACTATCCCAGGACTGCCCATATATATGAAGGAAGTAGTTTAGATCGCGTTCCAAAGTTGAAAGCATTGCATTGGGATAGAACGATAACCAACTCTGTATCTTTTTAAACTAGTTCTGCATTAGTCTGAAACTAGCGCGATTTGCTGCAGGGTATATACTTGTATTATAGTACACGACTTGCAGTTGTTGTAGCGAGCAAGATTTCACTGACTGCCCTGGCTAGACCATGTTATGCAGGACCGTAGCATTCATCGCAAGATAAAATACTCCAACCTCGCTTCTTCTTCTTATTCCTTCAAAACTGCTTCTTTTGATGATTGATAGTTTCAAGCCTTTTAACATTTTCTCTTTTTTTTCAATTAAAAGTCAAACACATGTTAATTTGTGTATTTTCTTACATTATTTTTATTTCATTGCTTGCTTCTTCCTATTTTCGTACGAGTAATTTGTTAAAAATATTGTAAATCATGTCGCAACAACAACATTTTATGTTGTACATCCGTGTTGTTTGTTGTTGTCAATGTGGCCACTTAAATGTCATTTAATTTGGAATTCCAAGTATTTTAATTGAAGATTTGATGTTAACGATTTTGATTTTGTATTGATTGAGTGCAATAAAAGAAATATGTATGTTTTTTGCTTTCTGTGGTCTTTTGGCTTCTTTGTACAAAAATTTTGTCTGAGTGGATCCCTAGTGACATTTTATGACGAATAATTTTCTTCAAAATTTTAAGCCTCTAGCGATCTTCAAAATATAATTTTTTTGGAATTCATAAAAAGGGGCTGCTTTGGTGCAGTGGGCAGAGTGCTCGCCTGCTATGCCAGAGGTCTCGGGTGCAAACCACGGTCCGAGAAAAACACCAAACCAATTTTTCTAATTAGTAAAAATCCAATTATTGGGTTTTTTAAGAGCAGCGGTCACCTCTCGGCAGTGGGCGGCATACCCTCCGAGTGTATTTCTGCCATGAAAAAGCTTTTCACAAAAAATGCATGCGCCGTTCGGAGCCGGCATAAAACTGTAGGTCCACCCAATTAGTAGGAAAAACAAAAAAGGAGCAGACCTTGAATTGGGAGAGAAGCTCGGCCATAAAACTCGTCAGAGTTATAATAGCGCCATTGTATTATTATTATTAAAAAGGGGTCAAAATGACCTCTTCGTGTAGGTGTTAGCGGGTTAAAGTATTCTACGAAATTAAAGCGCGTGCAATTTGACTACATGTTTGCTAACAACATATTTCTTTACGATATGTATTTAAGTAAGCCACTTTTTTCTATATTTAAAAATCACTCAGACGAAATTTTGCAAATTTAAAATGGCAATAAAAAAAATTGAACTGAGTGATCAAAACGATTTGGGGGTTCCACTATATGGATAGTGGTCTTTCCTTCTGTGTGGGAATTATTCCGCGCTCAAAAGTGCTCTCGCACAGTCTTGACGGCGAAAGATAATGCCAAAGTTGAGAGTTGTGTTGAAAAAAAAAAATGTCAGAAGTCACAGGAATGAGATACCGATGAGCTTCTCATTTTTGGGATGTGCCAGGAAACGCTTTCAAGACATTTTTGATCAAATCGCATTTGGCGAAAGACCTGTGGTACGATTACGCCACTGAAAGCTTCAAAATTATTAACCTTTTTTTGATATCTACGTTGAGATGTATTAAATCTGAAAAAGAGTTTGTTGAATGAAATATGGCTAATCATATGCAGAGCCCGTACCACAAATGCACTAAGTTAGGTTATGATAGGTTAGACTGGCTGACCATTAATAGCCTCACATAGACTGAGTGAGTCCGTAAGTGTTGCCAGTAAAGTTCTCGAATATGAACACATCTACGCTAAACGCCTTGGCTCAGACTGAAAAACAACCCGGTCCCTTTGGCAAGTACTAAAAGTCTCTTTACGCCTATTTTCGATACCGATTCAAGTTCACTAAATACGACTTGCCCTAGTAACCGAAGCCTTAGCCTGAACTAAAGGTATTCTTTCTCTATTTTCGGCTATCGCTTTGAAGATCGGCTAAAAAGCCTCAGTCAACTTGACGAGACTGCCAGATAGAAGAGCCACTGGGGCGTTTTTCCCGGCGACAGAACTGATACCAAAGAACATATATATGTATTTATTGCATCCTCAACAACTTTTTTCGGACAAAAAAAAATTAGTCTCGTGCTGAAAAAACTAAATTAAATAAATAAATAAATAGGATCACAACTGTTGCTTTTGCTGTCGCTGATTGCTCGATTTGATTGACAATGATTTGGCGGTTGAATCAACAAAAAAATGAACTTCAAATCAGCAAAAGTTTTTTTTTGCAAACGTGCGGTCGTGCTGGCAATGAACGTTGTTGCCAAAATGCTGACATCTGTTTGACTGAATCACCAGCAATAGAGCAATAAATATTTGCGCGCCATTTGACCGCCACGCTGCGATGCCACTTGGGGCCAAATGAAATCCAGCTGAATGAGTGTGCAACATTTGGCATGAGCAGCGTTTGTGGTGCACGACGTGAAGACTCAAAATGAAGCAAATGAAAATCAAAACCGCGCAAATAACAAAAACTGAGAGCTAAACTAAACTGAGCAACGAAAAAGAAAAGAGAACAAAAATTAACAAGAGAGCAAAGACATATGTACGGTTAATGAAGTTTGTCTTAATTATCATTAAGTGAGCAGCGAGGCAGAGGATCGACTTAAGATTGTAACAACTATAGCAATGCGTTTGGTATAAAAAAATGAAGAAAAAAATAAAAGAAAAACGCAAAATGAAAACGAAACCATAACAAACCACATAAGCTGAGGCGAAAATTAAACGAGCAGCTAAATAATGTGGAGCACCAACGGCAATGACGAGCGCACAACAACAAAATAATTACTGAGAGCTTTAGTCTTTTCTTAAAAAACAAATAGATGTTTGCTTCTTTGTGTATTATTATCTTTTTTGTTTTTGGTTTTTGGTTTCGTTTCTTCTTCGCTGCGGCGCAATGAAATCGAAAGTGATCGCACACGATCCACAAAACAAGCGAAGAATGAAACCAAAAAAGCAACAATAAAAATAACAACATACAACGAACGACATTGGCTGCAACGAAAGAAAAAGTCTTCTTCACATGCAGCAGCAGCAGCAGCAGCAGTGGAAGCAGAAACAACAACAGCAACAGCAGCAGCAACGCTAAAAGCAGCAGCAACAGCTGTTGAGACATCCCCTTGGCCACTGATTATTCGCCGCTACGCATGCGTGTGGACGACGGTTGGTTTCACAGCTGCGCTGGTATTTTCGCCGTTTGCTGCATGTTCGCCAAAAAATCTGTTTTTTTTTGTACAACGCGTTGCTATATAAACGTTGCGCTTCGCCGCAGAAACATGCAGAAAGACGCGCCGAGCCGTACAGTGAATTTGTTTTGTGGTTTAAGAAAAGAAGTTTGTTGGTGATATATTTGATAATTTGGTTTTGTTAAGCCAAACATCCTTACAGAAACACCAACGAAAACAGTTGCATTTTGACTTAACGAAAAGCTCAAGCAAAATGAAGCGATTTTGTGCGGTACGTGTAAAATTGTTTTTTTTTTTTCAAATAAAAGTTTGTAAATTTGAGAAATTGGGCCAATTTTTAATTAAGGAATATAGAGCAAGTAAACTGAAAATATTTGAAATGTGATGAAAATGATGTAACAACAAACTAATTAAAGGAAAAGCAATATATGCAATGCATAAATAAGTAAATCATGATAGTGGTTAATGTGAAGTCCATCCAAAGACCCAAAGGATTTGCATGAAATTTTCATAAAAGTGTGTGTGTGCTTAAAAGATAATTACAAACTAAAGAAAATCGTTTTTTGCATATTAAATGAGGATTTTGCAATTCAAAAGGATTTAAGTTAACAAAAAAAAAATTCAATAAAAACCAAATACCTGATAAAATTTATCGAAATAAATACTAATTTCAAAAAAGTACTAAAATGTTAAAAAAGTTAAAAATTAAAGAAAGAAATTCAAAAAAAAATATAAAAATGATTGTGTGTATATACAAATATATTAATTAAATAAAAAAATTAATAGTGTGTTTGCAAACAGAAACACGCAAAGGATATGAGGCATTTTATTGTTATATTAATCAATTTGTTTAAGCACTAAATTAATTAAAAATTTAATAAATCGCATTTGAACAATGGAAAATTATTTCATAATAGGCCGTATTAATAAAAACCAAGCAAATGCTTCTACCTAAAATTTAAAAAATTTTACATTAATTAGTATGAACCAAATTTCAAAATTTGAGTAAAAGGTCTGAAATCTGAAGCAAAAGCAAATGCTTGGCTTTTATGAAATAACCCAATGTCTGTATTACAAATTTGATGTAGAGAAGATCGTAGCAAGTTCGGTGCTTAAGTCTTTCGAATGAAACGGGAATCCAATAGACGTGATCGCTTGCTCGTTATACATACGGCCAAATTCACTTTTTTTTAGTAATTTCTTTTTAAATAACATAATATTAAAGCTCACTGAACGTTAAAAACCATAAATATTCTTTCATTGGGCCAATTGTAAAAGATAAAATATTCCTGCTAAATATTATTCTTATATATGATACATATATCCAAAGTGCAGTTATGTACGGAAAATGCTTCTATTAGCTTTGACTAAAAATGTCATAAATTACATTTGAACAATGGAAACTCATATTACAATTTCGCTCGCCCAACAAAGTTGAAGAGACGATCCCAGCAAGTTCGTTGCTTAAGTCTTTTGAATGTAAAATGAAATTCAATAGACGTGATCGCTCGTTGCACCAATATGACTTTTTTTTTAGCAATTTTTTTTAAATAAAATAATATTAAAACTTGCTTAAAAACTTAAAACGATAAAAAAACAGAAATATTCCTTCTTTGAACCAAATGTAAAAGAGAAAAAATATAAAACGCTCCATATAAAATCTCACTCTTGCAATCATCATAAATATATTCTCTTTCCTTTTTCCACTCCACCAGGTTGTACTCGTTTTGGTAGCTGCGCTTGATTTGGCAGCAGCACGTCCAGAGCCACCACGCGACAGTTACAGCGCACCACCCGTGAGCAGCTATCAGCCATCGGCGCCAAGCGGCAACTACGGCCCACCACCGGTGTACGGGCCACCGCAACAGCCGCCTGTGGTGCATAAGCATGTTTATGTGCATGTGCCACCACCAGAACCCGAATATCTGCCACCAAGGTAAGTGGTGCTAAGCTTAAAAAAATCTATCACCCATCATATTAACAATCTTTAAGCCAACTGCCGGCTAAATTTGTAAACTTTTGCTTTTAATGTATGAAAATTATATTACTTAATTTCTGTTAAAAGTCGTCATAAATCTAACGAATATTTGGTTATGGAAAGTAATCAATAATTCAGTAAAAAATATTTATTTCTTGTTGTGGAGTAAAATCATAAAAATGCCGTCAATTTCCAATAAAAATACCAAACGACAGCGCTGGAAATCATACTTTTCAACGAATTTTATTGATTTTCTTATTGCCACAAGCAAATCACTTAAGTTGCTGAAAGCATTTTGTTAGCAAAAAGAGAGGCCAAGCGCCGTGAATTGGCAATAAATAATAGGCAATCGCTGATAAATAACCGTTATTGGCATTAAAAAAAATTACCGCTGCCATTTGAATGGGGCGTTAGTAAAATTGCTTGAGATAAGCACTTTTAAAAAGTGATGCAAAGTGTAACAAAATAAATATGTAGCGCTACTTTTGCAACATTTCTTGTAATGTTAAAGCTCAAGAAGCAAAAACTTTATCGCACAAAAATCACTTTGATCTACGCAAACTAACGTTTGAAATGTAATTCTTGGAAATTATTAACTATAGACGACTTTTGTTGACAATGCGATACATGAATGAATGGTATCGCAGCAACGGTAAGCTGCGTAACCAGAGGAAAAATAAATTAAATGTATAGCAAAGCAACAACTACAGAGATAAAATTATTAATTCACATTCAGCATGCGTTACATGCATTTGCTGCTAATTTTCCGGCCGCCTAACACGCATATAGAAAAATAAAACGGAAAGCGCAGCTTACGTTGCATGCAACAATGTAGTAAGACCAGCAAACAAAAAAAAATCAAAAACAAAAAACAAAAAATGCAAAAAAATAGCAATAAAGAAAACTTTGGCGGCACTTTGCCAGCAGCAAATCCACCATCGCATGCATACTTATAAGCCATACAGATATGTAGATGCAACAATTGTAATAAACATGCATGCCGATTTGTATGTATGTGTATACATTAGGGTGGTCCCCAAATGTATGTAGACAAATTTTTTACTATACTAGCTGTACCCTAAGATGCTTTGCTGTGGCTCACTTATTATGTGCATTAGAAATGACAAACGATACTTTATATCTGCATATTTTTCTCTTCCACTTAATTTATGACCAAATGAATTTAGTTTAAATTTTTTTAAAAAGTGGCAACAACGGAAAAAATATTTCCGGCGATCATTTTCCTAAACTCCTTTAATTTGATATTTTAAAATTTGATTGATTTTAAAAATTTTATTGCACAAAAAAATTTCAAATAGGTGGCAACACATAAAAAAAGTTTTTTTTTACAATGAGAATTTCTAAATATATATTTCTTAAATACAAAATATGCTATAAGATTTTTATTTTATTAATTTACTTAATTGCAAGTTTTTTAATAAAGTGGCAACCCTAGCAAAAATATTTTCGGCCATAATTGTTCTTAAACTCTTTTAACTTGATTCCAATATAGGAATATTTACTTTATATTTAGAAATTTCATTGCGCAAAGAAATTTGAAATAAGTGGTAACTCCCAACAAAAGTTTTGTTTTGCAAAGATAATTTCTAAATAAATTTTTTTTTTTAAATACAAAATATGCTATAATGTTTTTATTTTATTAATTTACCTAATTGAAAGCTTTTGAGAAAGTGGTAACCCTAGCAAAAATAATTTCGGAGATAATTTTTCTTAAACTACCTACTTTATTATTTTCGGCCATAATTTTTCTTAAACTCTTTTAACTTGATTCCAATATAGGAATATTTAGAAATTTCATTGCGCAAAGAAATTTGAAATAAGTGGTAACTCCCAACAAAAGTTTTGTTTTGCAAAGATAATTTCTAAATATATTTTTTTTTTTAATACAAAATATGCTATAATGTTTTTATTTTATTAATTTACCTAATTGAAAGCTTTTTAATAAAGTGGCCACCCTAGCAAAAATAATTTCGGAGATAATTTTTCTTAAACTACCTACTTTAATTTGATATTCATATTGCCATATGAAATTGGTTTGTACAAATTTTGTTGGGCAAAAATTTCAAATATTTGGCAACTCTCAACAAAAGTTTTGTTTTGCAAAGATAATTTCTAAATATATTTTTTTTAAATACAAAATATGCTATAATATTTTCATATTACATTAATTTACCTAATTGGAAGTTTTTTAAGAAAGTGGCAACCCCAGCAAAAATATTTCGGAGATAATTTTTCTTAAATTCCTTTAATTTGATAGCCATATTGTTATATTTAATTGATTCTTGCAAATTTTATTGCGCATTTCAAATAGATGGCAACCCAGAAAAATGGTTTGTTTCGCAATAGAAAGTTTCTGCATTTTTTGTTTTATTTTATTTATTTTTTTTTTCTTTTTGAAAGAAACATAATATGCTATAATATTTTTATTTTATAAATTTGCCGCACATTTTTTTAAGAAGGTGGCAACCCTTAAGATTTTTTTGCAAAAAATTATCCTGGTGTTATAGGCAACAATCCGAAAAAGGAGTCATTGAAATCTGTAAAGCCAATCGCTAATTTAATTTTTGGGCACCACCCTAGTGTGCATGCATGCAAGTAATATGTATTGCCAATGCTGTTGCTGACATTTTGTTGCATGTGCGTGCGCGCATATAAATTATAAATAAATTTGTTGTTGTTGTTGTTATGGTTAGTTTAACGTTTGCGCATATGCATTTTGATTTGAATTGTGGCAATAACAAAACACAACAACAACAACAATAAAGAGTAGAAAAATGTGTAGCTTTACAAATGCCCACGCTAAAATCATGTAAAACAAAATTGTTCAGCTGCTTGCTTATCTTCGGCGCGCTGGCGAGTGTGCACATAATTAACAATTATAATTAATATGCATAACAGATTTTTTATGTGTGTAGTATGTAATTTTTATTAGCACAGATGCTTAGCAAAATTTATTACGCCCATTGCAAGATCTGCTTATTTTACATTCAAATCATTTTAGATTGCTTTTTTTAATTTTCTAAGTAATTCCCTGGTTTTGCGCCGCTTTGCCACAGCCAAAAAAATTAGTTAACAAATCTCTCATGATTATTCAATTACGAAATGTTGTGTAATTATTGCATATGCATTTGAGTTTTAGTATAAGTAGGTACTTGACTTTTGTTTCCCAAATGAGCATTTGAGCCTTTACTTTGAGAAGGATTTGTTTTGAAGAGCATTAACTATAAACCAATTTTTAGCTAAAGTGTCATACATAACCAATTTTAGGATAAAGAACATGAGCATGATCTGGACCTATTAAAACGGACAACAGCCTTCGCTAGCCCTCCGCGGTCTCATTGCACTTAACACTAAAAATTGTATATATGTAGTTCCGAAAAAGTAGGAACCGAATACCGACACAGTTATTATTTTAAAATGCACTCGAATTTGGAGCGAAAGCAAAGAAAACAAGAAAAAACAACGAACAAGTTAATCGCAACAGACCGACTAGCGCCAATTTTGATTGCGATTGACAATCAACGAGCAAAACGACCGAATCATTTACCGTCTATGGTTAGTGGAAAATAAGCGAAAATGGGTTTAGACATTATATATTGAAAAATTAATTGATTTATATGAATGCAATTATGGAGTTACGAGTGGCATGTGTATAAATATTTTAAGAATTCGTTATACATTTTTGCAAACAGCTATGGTAGATGGAGTGGGGAGCATGGCGCACTGTGGGCTATCAGAGATTGAATGCTTCATTCATTCATTTCTTCTTCTTCTTAATTGGAGCGTAGGTAACCATTTATACGATTTTGGCAGAGTCCAATAAAGTGCGTTAACGTTTCTGTTTCGTGCTGTCTGGCGCCTATTGGAAATACTAAGGTAGAACGAGTCAGTCTTCATCTGATTTTCTCAACGCCGTAGAGGTCTCCCTCCCTTTCTTCTGCTTTTAGCGGATTTAAATAGAAATACTTACTTAGCCGGAACATCGTCATCCATTATCACAACATGAACTGCCCAACGCAGCCGCTGAATTTTTATTCGCTAAAAGATAACGATGTCTGCGTAAAGCTCGTATTGGTCATCATTAAATGTCATTACTGTCATTGCTTCAGGAGTTATAATTCCCTAGAATTCAGCCCATAGGAATTCAATTGCCTTTTGAAATTCGTGAAAATGAATTCCTTAACATCTCTGTCGCACATATTCTTTCCATGCATTAAATTACAAATAAATAAATAATTTGATGCAACGAAAACTCTTACTATGCGAGGAGCTAAACTTTGCCTTTTTTCCTCTTAACCACTTTCTTTAATTTCGCGCTACGTTTTCGTTGCATTCGGCTGACTGAGAATTGCAGCTATAATTAACTGAGTTTAAACAGTTGCCCGTTAAGTGTAAATAATTTGGGCTTTTCCAGCAACAGCAAAGAAAAAACAAAAGCAAAAAAGACACAAACAAAAAACAAAAAGGAAAAAAAGCAAAACTGGGAAAGTCATTGCTCATGTTTAAACGTTTATTGCTAATTTTCATAGTTTTTATTTCATTTTTTTTATTTTGTATTTTTATTTTTTTTATTTTTTATTTTTTTTATTTTTTTATTTTTGTTTTGTTTTTGTTTTTTATTTAGTTGTTTTCGTTTTTTGTTGTTTTGCAAATTTATGTATAACGGAAGAAATTAACTTCCTTATATCCATGGGATGAATACTATATTAGTTTGCTATATAAAGGTATATGACCATGCTTAATTCCTCACATACGCATATATACATACATACCTACTAACATACATGCATAAGTATATGTATATGACAACAACAAAAATAATAATTAGCTTTGGCGCGAATAAGTGTTGGGCCAAACGTGTTCTCTAATTTGCCATACCTAATGGATTTGCCGCCACATAAGCCACCAGCAAGTCGTAAACGAACTCATGACGCTTACTTTATGTGTTCAGCACTTACAACATGGACGTGGTGTTCCGATATGTAATCGCATGCATACTAAACCAAATAAATCAAATAGCCTTCATTCGTTCATTCAGCGAAAGGCAGATGAGTAGTTTGATGAATTTCATGCTTGAGAGGTGTTCAACTCCGCCTTTCTTCTCTTATCTTTTCCTTAGTTTTTTTTTTTTTTTGTTTTTGTTTTTTTTTTTTCGTTTTCGCTTTCGTTTTTCTTTCTGTTTGTTTTCCTTGCTTCTTGCATTTTGCATAAGTAGCAAGTGTTAAATGTCCATTTGCGAAATGTAATGTGAATATATAGTTTAACACTATTTAGCATAAGTGAATTGATGGATGTACGTCCCGTACCGGCCCGGCCGTGTATGATTAAATACATATGAGATGATGATGATGATGAATATGATGTGATGAGTAGTAAGAGAGAAATGAGGAAGTCTTTTGTAAATGCTAATAAATTAAAACAAAACTGCATATAATTTCCTAGTTTGAAATAAATAAACTACGAAAAAGAAATAAAAATGTAATGATTTCTGATATAACAAGAGTGCAGCTGCTTTGGTTTTGTATGCTTTAGCACTATCTGGCAAAGCTTCACAATCGCATACACGCATATATATATATGTATCATGAAGAGATTTATAGAGGGTTTCCCTGCAAGAACTGTGCAGGTCATTTGACCGGTCATATGACCGGCAGACATGACCAAAAGTTTTGGGATATTTGCTATCACATTCTTAAGGGCGTCGGTAACTTTTGTGACCGTTT